>JAXCGZ010018930.1:22500-125000 GCA_037179515.1 Halocaridina rubra | reverse complement strand
CTGGGTGTCGTGAGAGGGGACTATAAGTGGAAGTGGCGAGGGACTGGGAATCCCCCCCTTGTATTAACCTCCTGCAAGATGTCAAAGAAGAAGGGGAGTAGAGGGGAGAATAACTTCTCCCCAAATTCTAGTTTTGGGGTGTCTAAATGTGCTTGGTTGTAGTATGATAGAGAGCAAAAGATGTGAGATTGGATATATGTTTGGTAGGAGAAGGATGGATGTATTGGCATTGTGTGAGACGAAGATGAAAGGAAAAGGAAAAGTGGCATTTGGTGATGTGACAGGTAGGGTGTCTGGGGTTGAAAGGGGGAGAGCGAGAGAAGGTGTGGCATTATTGCTGAGTGAATGGATGGTAAATAAGGTAGTGGAATGGAAAGAAGTGTCATCAAGGCTGATGTGGGTGAGGGCTAGGATAGGTAATGAATGCTGGGCTTTTGTTAGTGCGTATGGGCCAGGATGTGAGAGAAGTGAGGAAGAGCGGGATGAATTCTGGAATGAGTTAACTAGATGTGTGGATGGTCTGAGTAGAAGGAACTATGTAGTTGTGTTGGGTGACTTGAATGCCAGAGTGGGTGATGGAGAGGCAAAAGGTGTTGTAGGAAAGTATGGGGTACCAGGTGGGAATGAGAGTGGCGAGAGACTGTTAGATATGTGTGTGGAGCAAGAGTTGGTGATAGGTAATAGTTTTTTCAAGAAGAAATTGATAAATAATCATACATGGATGAGAGTGGCAAATGGAAGAGTGAAAGAAAGACACTGATGGATTATGTGTTGGTAGCAAAGAGCATAAATGGTAGAGTGCAAGATGTGCATGCATATAGGGGTGTGGCTGCTGGGATGTCTGATCATTTTTTGGTAGAAGCAAAAGTGGTTGTAGAGTGGGGGGAAAAAGAAGGGAAATGGTGAAGGTGGAAAAGTTGAAAGAGCCAGAGAAGAGACAGGAATATCAGGACAGGTTGAAAGTGGCATATGACAGGGTGAAAGAAAGAGAAGTTGGGGAGTTAGAGGAGGAATGGGGGTTGATGAAAGAATGTTTTGTGGGACATGCAAGCTATGTGTGTGGAAAGAGGCTTGTTGGAGGTGGCATGAGGAGGGGTAGCGAATGGTGAGTGAAGGGGTGAAAATGATGGTGGAAGAGAAAAAGAGGGCTTTTGAGGAATGGCTGCAGTGTAAAAGTAGGGAGAAGTATGAAAGATATAGGGTAAAAAATGTGGAAACCAAGCAAAAGGTAGAGGAGGAGAAGAGATTGGCAAATGTTAGGTGGGAACAAGATTTTAGTAGGTCATATGAGGAGAGTAAAAAGAAGTTTTGGAAAGAAGTGAAGAGAGTAAGGAAGGGTGGATTGAGGATGGAAGAGACAGTGAAAGATGTGAATGGACAGATGTTTAGAGATAACGATGCAAGGAAAAGATGGGCAGAGTATTTTGAGTGCTTGCTGAATGTTGAGGAAGATAGAGAGGCAGATATAGTGGCAGAGGGGGGTGTTCAAGTGCCAGTAATGGGAGATGAAAATGAGAGAGAGATTACAAGAGAAGAGGTGAAAAGGGCATTGTATGAACAAAAGCAGGTAAAGCACCTGGAATGGATGGTGTGAGAGCGGAGATGTTGAAAGAAGGAGGTGTGACTGCATTGGAATGGTTAGTGAGAGTGTTTAATATATGCTTTATGTTGTCAATGGTGCCAGTAGAAAGGGTGATTGCTTGTATAGTGCCCCTATACAAAGGTAAGGGAGATGTGTATGAATGCAGTAATTTTAGGGGTATAAGTTTGTTGAGTGTGGTAGGAAAAGTGTATGGTAAGATACTGATTAATAAGATTAGGGATAAGACAGAAAATGTGATAGCGGAAGTGCAGGAGAGGTAGAGGTTGTATAGATCAGATTATTATAATTAGGCAGTTATGTGAGAAATATTTAGCAAGGGGTAAGGATGTGTATTTTGCATTTTCGGATCTGGAGAAAGCATATGATAGGGTTGATAGAGAGGCAATGTGGAATGTTTTGAGGTTATATGGACTTGATGGTAAACTGTTGCATGCAGTGTAGAGTTTGTATGAGGGCAGTAGAGCTTGTGTTAGGGTAGAGAATGAAGTGAGTGAGTGGTTTTCAGTGAGTGTGGGACTGTGACAGGGATGTGTGATGTCACCGTGGCTGTTCAATTTGTATATTGATGGAGTTGTAAGAGAGGTGAATGAGCGAGTGTGTGGTCGAGGTTTGAGAATGGTAGATGGAGATGATAACGAATGGGAGCTGAATCAGATTCTGTTTGCAGATGATACTGTGGTGGTGGCAGATTCAGAGGAGAAGCTGTGTCAGTTAGTGTCAGAATTTGGAATGGTATGTGAGAGAAGGAAGTTGCGAGTGAATGTGGGAAAGAGTAAGGTTATGAGGTGTACAAGAAATGAGGATGGTGCTGGATTGAATGTCATGTTGAATGGAGAGACACTTGAGGAAGTTGATCAGTTTAAGTATTTAGGCTCGGTTATAGCTGCAAACGGTGAAGTGGAAGCAGATATGTGTCACAGAGTGAATGAAGGATGTAAAGTGTTGGGTGCATTGAAAGGAGTGATGAAGAATAGAGGGTTGGAAATGAATGTTAAGAAAGCTTTGTATAAGAAATTGGTTGTGCCAACTGTAATCTATGGATCAGAGTTATGGGGTATGATAGTAAGTGAGAGACGGAAACTAAATGTGTTTGAGATGAAAGGCCTTAGGAGTATGATTGGTGTAGCTCGAATGGATAGGGATAGGAATGAAGTGGTGAGAGCAAGAATGGGTGTGAGGAGAGAATTTGCAGCCAGAGTAGATATGAATGTTCTGAGATGGTTTGGCCATGTGGAAAGGATGGATGATGAAAGACTGCTGAAAAAGGTGATGAATGCGAGAGTTGATGGGAGAAATGGTAGAGGGAGGTCTAGGTTTGGGTGGATGGATGGAGTAAGGAGAGCCCTTAATGATAGGAGGATGGATGTGAGGGAAGCAAGTGAGCGTGCTAGGAATAGGAATGAGTGGCAAGCGAGTGTGACGCAGCTCTGATGGCTATCTGCTGTTACCACAGGGCTGCATCTTACAGAGGTAGGCCTGTGGTAGGGGCAGTAGGGGAGTTGGCATTTATGAAGTGACACAAGTTGTGGAAGAGCCGGGAGGATGGGCTGTGGCACTCCAGCAGTGCCATTTGAATGGTCGCTAGCTCCCTCGTCATTGCCTATAGAGCAAAGTAATCCCCTTATTGTTTCTTTATTTATGTCGCCTACCTCCCAATTGGGGGAGACAGCCAAGGTAGATAGAGATAAAGAAAATAATAAGATAAAAGAAATTATGTTACTTCCAAAATTATATTTTTCAAACTTGAATAAAGAATACTTGATAATATGGGATCAATTACAAATAAACCAGATTTTTCTAGTAATAATATCATTATTTCTTAATAATATAGAGGCATTGTTCCAGTCAATATGGTGATTGCAAACAGCAAAATGCTTGAACAAAGCACTGGAAAAATGACAATTACGAACGTTATTTTTATGTTGATTGACACAAAATGCTAATGATTTACTACTCTGGCCAATAAAATACTGATCACAATCTTTACATGGGATCTTATATATATATATATATATATATATATATATATATATATATATATATATATATATATATATATATATATATATATATATATATATGTGTGTGTGTGTGTGTGTGTGTGTGTGCATATGTATATATATATATATATATATATATATATATATATATATATATATATATATATATATATATATTATATATATATATATATATATATAATATATATATATAGTGTGTGTGTGTGTGTATTTGTGCATATAATATATATATATATATATATATATATATATATATATATATATATATATATATATATATATATTGTTCTGGTGTTACGTCACGGACTCCCTTTTCAACCTAGGGCTAGGACGGTTGCCTTCATGCGAAGGACTTGTTTTGGCAGATGTAATCCTTACCCTGAGTGCATGCCCTTGCTAACCTCAGACCGTGACGGGGCGCGAACCCTCGACCTGACGCCTCAGAGTCGCAGACGCTACCGGTTGAGCCACGGAGACTACACACACACACACACTATATATATATATATATATATATATATATATATATATAATATATATATATATATATATATATATATATATATATATATATGCAATTAAGCACAAAATGTTAGCATACAGCACTAAATTGTAAGGAAACCCATCAGTGAAAGAAAATAGTGCTATATATCGAGTTCAGTCAGGACCTGAAGTATAGAGTTGTTTCCTGTGTGTTGTTTCACTGCTGGGTTTGCTTACCGTATTTCACTGACTTTACATTGTTTTGCATATGCGGAAATTGTGCTTCAGTTTTCGCTTGTATAAGACGATTCGTGGCGTCAAGAGAAGCGTTGTTAATGGCAAAGTTGAAGGTCGTGGGGGGGGGGGGCATTTTTCAGTTGTGCCTTCATGGTTATGTCTTATAACACTGGACTTTTTTTTTTTTTTTTTTTTAAGAGTGTGACACCGGGACAGGGAGAAACTGCCCTCATCAACAAAGGCCCGGGCACGAGAAAATACCAAGACGAAGGAAAAGAAAAAGGTTAAGGGCAAGGCAGAGATGAGGTAATGTCACACAAAGGAAAACGACAGACAGAAAAAAACAGTCAAAGTAAAGAGGACCCAGAGATATGGAGGACTAGGCTCTGAGATGACGATAGATCTGCTTTTTGAAGGATGAAAGGTCATAAGAATTAGGAAAGATAGAAGGAGGAAGAGAGTTCCAGAGTCTGGAGGTAGATGGGAAGAAGCAGTCGCTGCACCGACCAATCCGCGAGCTACATATCTCCACACAATACCTGTGAGATGAGGCCGCTTGGCGAGTGTTACGCGGCCTCGGCAGTGGAGGAGGGATGCAACTCGCCAACTCATCAGAGCAGCGATGGAAGTAGTAGCGATAGAAATGCGAAAGGGAATATACCTTACGGCGAAGAGAGAGAGAATCCAGGTTAGAAGTAAGAGAAGGATCATTAATGAGTCTGACTGCCTTAGATTCAACCCTATCAAGAAGATAAGTAAAGGAAGAAGCACCCCAGATGTGTGAGCAGTATATTAAGCAGGGGCGGATAAGACCTTTGTAAATTTTAAGTAACTGCAATGAGGAAAAATAATAACGAAAATGAAACAAAACCCAATTTTTTGGATGAAGATTTAGAAATTTGGATTATGTGATTCCTCCAAGACAAGTTAGAGGCTATATGGATTCCTAATATAATGATATATTTATTTCACCTATGAATATTGGTAATTATTATTCTAAGATTTTGAGAGTAATCGATTTGTTTTGTGGTTCTTGCAGTAATATGTAGTAGGTTGGCCCATGGCATCAGCCGCCCGTTGCGATACTACAGCTGAAGGTCTTATGGGCTTAAATAGGACTGGCCAGGATGGTTCGATGTTAAGTCTTCCTTCAGTTACGGTTCTCTTTTCTATGCCTACATCAAAACAGAATATTCTTGAATATTCGTTACATATCTCTTATTATCCCTTCACATCTGACAAGTAACAACACTCCTCATCTCTGTTTCTCTGTATTTTATGTTTTTTCGTGCCTTGGACCGATAAGGGCAATATTCTCTGCCCATCCTGGTGTCACACTGATAAAAAATAATAATAATAATATTAGAAGTGGAAACAGGACTATTTTAAATCAACATTTTGGATAAAGTATTTTCATATCTGAAAACTAAACGGACATATAATGTTCTCAAATTCTTGACTAAGCTATGACATCCCTGAAAAAGGTAATAACCAGGCTATTATTAAAATTCGAAACTACACTAGTGTTGAGGAGGAGAGGTCTGTGATGTGTGTGTTTTGCAGCACTGAAGCAGGTATTCAAGAATCAATTGGGATAACAAGGATTTTTCCAATATCAAAAATATTATCAATCTCAGCCTCAAGGAATTCTAGGCTTACAATAAGGAGAGTCGGGAAAAACATTTAAGAGAAGATAGATCATGTCCAGAAAATAATGCACATAAGATAGATTATTTGTGGGTTTTCGAAAAATATCAAACCTCAATGAAAGATGTTGTCTATGTAACAAAATGTCTAAAAATGGCAAGCTATTATTATTTTCTTTTTCAAACGTGAATTTAATAGAGGGGACAAAATTTATTAAACTTAGTCAAAAAATCCTGAACGTTAATATCAGTACGGGAAAAAACACAGTACATCATCAACATAACGAAACCAATGAGAATTAGTATTTATAAGGAGAATAGTTTAAAGGTACTGTCTTTCAAAATATTCTATATAAAGATTATAAAGAAGAGGAGATAAGGAGTTTCCCTTAGCCATACCAAAAGTTTGTTGGTAATATATATCGCCAGAAACAAACTTGCAATCTGCAACACAAAGATGAATGAGTTGCATAGTAACATTTTTTGGGTAATTGAATAGAATGATTATCTAGTTCACAACTAAGGTAATCTAATAAGTTATTTATGGGTATTTTGGTAAAAAGGGAACAAACGTCAAAACTGTTCACATGCATATCTGGAGTGATAACAAGATTCTGAAGTTTATCAATCAGGCCATAGGAGTTTAATATATGGGAGGAAGATATTTTTCCAACAAAGGGGACAATAAATGAACTAAAAATTTAGATAACTTATAAGAAATAGAATCAATAGAACTAATAATTGGGCGCATAGGTAATCCAGGCTTGTGAGTTTTTACTAATCCATAAAGATATGAGAATCTATAGGGAATGAACATATACTTGGTCAGTTAGAGACAGGTGATTTTTAAGAATACGTATTAAATTACTGTTGAAATGTTTTATAACATCATCCAAGGGATTCGTTTTTAACTGCAAATACGTACCTGTATCAGATAATAAATTATTCATTTTGTTTAAATAACTATCTGTATCTAAAAGCACAAAAGAATTTTTGTCAGGTTTGGTAACAATAACATCAGAGTCACGTTTAAAATCTTCAAGTTATTTTCGGAATTTAATTGGTATATTACAAATGTTCGAAATTTATTAATACGCTAAAAAACAAGACCTCTTGCAATGTTGATATTAGAAGCCGGAACATCACTGAATTTTTCCAATTTACTGAGGCTGTCACAACAGACACCGGAGAAGAGGTTTTATTGACAGCAAAAGAGATACCAAATCCTATAAAGTCAAGTTGATAACGCAATCACTGTTAGATTTTGTGGTCCAAAGACTGTTTTTTATTAAATGTTCCAATTTATTATCTAGTCTGTTTTTGTTTTTCAATTCACTTATATGTTTTCGTAGAACACGAAATATTTCATCTAAGAGGGAACTTTTCCAGTAGTCAGGAACACTTGCTGCAAAGTTAAATTTGGTAAAATTTGAATGCAGTTCTTTCCTTATGGGCAGTTTCTTGAATATGTTTTTGAAGTATCATGGAACTGAGTTAACTCAAGTTTTTAGAGCAGTGTCATATAGAGCACATATTACCAAAATCCTTGCTTCCATTTCGCCTTCGTCATTCAAATGATCATCCCTTCAGTGAATTCAGCTCTATGATATATATATATATATATATATATATATATATATATATATATATATATATATATATATATATATATATATATATATATATATATATATATATATATATATATATATATATATATATATATATATATATATATATATATATATATATATATATATATATATATATATATATATATATATATATATATACCTAAGTACATTATAGTGCAATTTTACCATTCATAATAATAATAATAATAATAATAATAACAACAACAACAACAACGACACATTCGCACAGGAAATGTAACATCTCCATTCATTTAGTTACTTATATATTCCTATAAGAGAAAATAATTTATTAAAGAAAACGCCATATGCCAGCTATGACTTGAAAATACTTATTTTCTCTCGCTCTCGGGCAGCGTTCCATCGATTCCTAAATTGAACGGTCCCTCGTCATTGCCCATAAAGCAAAGTAATCCTCTTATTGTTTTTTTTTTATGTCGGCTACCCCCGAATTAAAAGGGGATACAGCCAAGGTAGATAGAAATAGATAGATAAAATAATCGGAATTTATAATTAGTGTAGTATACACAGGTGATTTGCAGGGATTGATTTAGTTGAAGGTGGTTTATAATTACATTGATTTGAATACGAGTAGGCAATCTGGTACTAATTTATATATATATATTATATATATATATATATATAATATATATATATATATTATATAATATATATATATATATATATATATATATATATATATATATATATATATATATATATATATATATATATATATATATATATATATATATATATATATATATATATATATATACTATATATATATATATATATATATATATATATATATAATATATATATATATATATATATATATATATATATATATATATATATATATATATATATATATATATATATATATATATATATATATATATATATATATATATATATATATATATATATATATATATATTCTATTTTTTATATATTTTATACATGGTTTTTCATTATTTGTGTCTTAGTTTTCGTATTCCTCATATTTTTAAATACTAGTTTAAAAGATGTTCGTGGTCCCCTTGAGATCTGCCTATGGCCCACCAGTGGACCATGACCTACAGTTTGAAAAGTATGCCCTAGGGGCAATTGTCTTTAGAGGCAGTTGTCTCAAGGGGCAATTGTTCGTACCTCTACCTTAAATACCCATTCCTCATCAAGCTTCTCCTACTACAGCTGGAAGGTCTTGTGGACTTAAAGAAGACTGTCCAGAACAGTTCGATGTTAAGTCTTCCTTTAGGGAATGTTCTTAATCTATGCTTACATCAACACCGAATATTCTTGGATATTCGTTACACACGTCTTAGTAACTCATCACATTTGACAAGTCACAATACTTCCCATCTGTTTCTCTTTATGTTTTCTTCGTGCCCCGGCCTGGTGAGGGCAGATTTATTTATTAATTTTTGTTGCCCGTCCTTGTGTCACAATTAAAAAAAAAAAATAAATAAAAAAACAGAAGGTTGGGGAGTTCACATTTATTGCTACATACATTTTTCTTGATATTATTGAAATGGAAAACAAAATCAACATCGTCATAAATTAGGCGGTTGGTTACATTTTCTAACTTTGAAGAATGGGAGTGTTAAACAGCCGATTAAATAATGAGTTTGAATGTCATCCAACTTTAATACTGAAACAGTTATATTTAGGACCATGTCCCCATTCTAAGGAGTTTACTTTTGGCAGAGTGCGACTGTTACCCTGTGTGAATGCCCTTTCTAAGTTCAGATCATGGGGGGTCTCGAACCGGCGAATATAAGTCACGCGCTTACCACTCGGTCATATATTCCATATAAATGATGTTGTCTTGAAACATGTACTGTAGAAATAAATGTGAATGCTCAACCCTTTCAGCTTACAACTGTCCAAGAGTATACATAATTAAACTGGAACTTGTGTTTTGTTGGAGAAACTGTACGTAGCCTGGAACTCATGATAAAAGAAGGATGAAGAGCGAAATCTTTATATGACAAAAGTAGTGTTGTGGCCAAACGCTGCAGGTCTGAAATTCACAAATGGACTTTGGAAATAGTAAAATAGTATTTAAAAGTCATAACCAAGAGATTAAGAGGTTGACAGAGGGTTTTTAAATAATGTCGACACAGCTTTAAAGAGGCCGGTCTCCTGAAATTCGTTCCTTGCTTTATATGTTACTATTAGTCGCCAACATGGGTTTGAACAGTGTATGACAGTATGGTTAGAGAATTAAGTCGTATGCCCGTCCTAGCCCCCCATGGTGGGTCGATCGTGGGGTCTATAAGCTCTAACCACTCGGTCACTTTAGTCATTGGACTACTAAAAATTATTAATAGGCTTAAATCCGAATTTAATCTCTAACCTCACCCTACTACAGATCCTGAAATGCTGCCTTGGGGACCAAAACTGACCTTGATTATCTTGAAGATCCTCAACTCTAGACTTTCTATATATCAACAACACTCCCTCCCCCAGTTGAAGAAGTCATCTCTAAGGATTATTTTTACTTATAATTGACGAGAATACTTACAGTATATATAAAACTTTTTATCAGACACCCACCATCATCATAATTCATTATTATTATTATTATTATTATTATTATTATTATTATTATTATTATTATTATCATCATCATTATTATTATTATTATTTTTATTATTATTATTATTATTATTAGCAGCAGCAACGGTAGTAGTAGTAGCAGTTGTAGTAGTAGATATAGTAGTACTACTACCACTACTATTATATTTATATTTTGCCTTCGTGATTACCCCCATGAGATGTGCTATATAATCACATAAACACAGCTAGAATCCGAAAGGAATTTTCCTATTCTCTCAAAATAGGACTAATCCGACATTCCCAAGACGAAAAACGTTCTCACTGGCAAGCCTCAGAAAGCAGTTGCCAACTAGTAATATATGTTTATAAGCCACACGTACTGAGAATAGAATCTGGCTAAACGAATGTTTATTTAAATACTCTGCTTAGATAGATAGACAGAGAAATCTCCCAAAAAGTTTTCTCTTTTTCTTTTCTTTTTTCGATATATATAAGTCAGCTTCACGAAAGTCTGTTGGACAGAACACATATATACTGACTCAATATAAGCGAGAAAGATATTGAAAAATACAAAACATATTGAAGTAGTACTTGCGTTGGGATTTACTTGTTATATTTCCATTAAATATATATAATAATCTTAATAAAATAATTATTTAAAAAAATTGTGATAACGATGATAAAAATTACAAGTCCCCGAGACTTCTGAATTTGTAATCGGATAACTACTACTATATTTATTATTATTATTATTATTATTATTATTATTATTATTATTATTATTATTATTATTATTCCTGATGAGTACGAATAACTAATACAGTACTAACAAAATTAGTGTTAGGGTAAGTATTACTCTTGCTAAAAAGACTCTGTCCAGTGGCAAAGGTAAAAAAAATTAAATACTTGTGAATATGTTGACTAAAATCTCAGTCATACACCATTTTGAAATTAATTACTCATCTTATTCAAACTAGAATTAAAAAAAAATAGCGCTCAATATGGTGCTTAGTTGTTTTTTTTTCCAACCACAAAATTACATTTCTTTTCCTCACAAACAAAATAACATAACTGGAATATCAAAGAAATAGGCGGAATTATTCTTAATTTCAAGTATCCTATGTTTGTCTATTAGACAAGATCATAGCGTTTGCGATAAATCAAATCCTTAGAATTAAATAAATGGGTACTTTATTTCAAGCAAGTTAGTGACAGAACATGAGCAGGATACGAGACCATATGAAGTTGCACCAGGAGAAGGTCTAAGTGCATTCATAAGCAGCCCTAAGTTATATATTATTTGGCTTAATTCACACTTGTTCTGCTTGGATGAATATATTTCGTGCTTGATAAAGATGGTCTTATCATCCGTAATAAGAATTATAAAGTGATACTTTAGCGTACAGCCTACCTCACTATTTGTAGTCTGTTGTATCCTAACCTAAGATGATTAGGTTAAATTAGTTTATTTAAGTCAGGACGTTCTTGTACCCTACACTGACCTAATCAAATCAATCTAACATAACCTTGCCAAGTTAGGTTAGGCTACAACAGACTACAGATAGTGAGATGAACTACACGCTAAAGAACAGTTGGAGCCATCACAGTTGACATATATGCATTCATATGCTGAAAAGTGTATATACTTATATTTCAAATGTCATTTCATACTCAAATCAAGCATTTCCGACCTCCACGTCCAATATGCTTAGACATCTGTATCTTTGGTTGGGATAGTTTGGTCATATGTTCATTTTTTGTGTGATACAAACAAGAAAAATGCCCTCATCGGGCCAGGGCACCAAGAAAACATTGAGACGAAGAAAAAATAAGATCAAGGACAAGACAGAAATAAGAGAATGATAAACAAAGGAAAATTACAAGGCTAAAAGAATAGTCGAAGTAATAAAGACCTGTAGATATGGCAGGATTAGGTCCTGAGATGACGAAAGATCTGCTTTTTGAAGGAAGGTATGTCATAAGAATAGGAAGACGGAAGATGGAAGAGACTTCCGGAGTCTGGAGTTGGAAAAGGAGAAACAGTCAATGCAACGACCAATCCGCCAGCTACAAATCTCTATACAGCAGCTTTGAAATGAGGACGCTTGGCGAGTGTTACATTGCCTTGGCAGTGGGGGAGGGATATAACTCGCCAACTCCTCGGAGCAGCGATGGAAACAGTAATGACAGAAAAGAGAAAGGGGTGATACCTTACGGCGAAGAGAAAGAGAATCCAGAGTAGAAGTAAAAGAAGGGTCACTGAAGAGTCAAACTGCCTTATATTCAACCCAATCTAGGAGACTAACTGTAAGAAGAAGCACCCCAGAATTGCGAGTAGTTTTCTAAGCAAGGACTTTTTTGTTTTTGTTTTTTTAGATTCTCCACCCACGGATGGGTGGAACGGGTCATGGAGGACCCATAGGGTGGTCGCCAACCGGCACAGGCCCCAACCCCCCACTGTGGTGCCAAGCAACAGCAGTAACCTCCCCAATAAACAGCTTAAACTCTCTAAGCAAGGACGGATAGCTAAACCCCAATAAAAAAAGAAGAGTGGTTTAATCGAAAGGGTAAAACATGCGTCAGTAGTAGCAGCAGTAATTGTGGCTGTTAATAAGCAGTAAAAAAATAAGTAAATAAATGGAAGGAAAAGTGGGTGCCCGAGATATTGCCCACTTCTATATTTATTAATTTATTTACTTTGCTATGTACCACTATTTTCCTTATTATTTCCATTCGAAGGGGAGTGAACATAGGTTGGTGTTGGGGAATTACTAGATGACCTTCCAAATGCCCCCGCGTTGGCCTCAAAAGTGGGTGTGTCATATCCCAAGTGAGTAACCACTGTGCTATCGAGGTCCCCTGTCCATCAAGATTTGATATCCATACTGGCAACTTATTCGAGCAGAATTGATGTGGTGGTTCCAACAATATTTTATCAATGTAATAATACGACAGTCTATATTCACGAGCCGTTTTTCCACTTATAAGAGGAGTGACTGAGTCAAGACAAGATATGCTGACTCTTTAGGAAGAGAAAATACAGAGTAGGGGATTCCCATTCCCCTCGCTCTGCCCCATGCAGTCGACTCTTACAACAAGCATGGGAACACGTAGGGGGTAGCAACACTAATGGGGTCACTATATTCACTCTACATTATACTTGAAGCATCAAAAACAACTAACTCATGCTTCACTATAACGTCACTCTAACATTACTAATCCAGTAAATATACAAGCAGTAGTAGTAGAAAGTTTACACACAGAATGTGAAAATATATTTATCTCTGTAAAGCGTCAACGCGGCTTGTAAGGAATTTCAAAAAATTATAGAGGATATTTCTGGTAGTTTCATACCGCTTAGGATTAATTGAGGAATATACAAATTGCAAAAATGGCAACTCTCCATTTACGAGCGTCAGACAGAAGAAACCCGTCTCACTTGCCAACACACGCGGCCACCAGTTGCTCTGGCGACGTCTCTACGATAGTCAGGAGAGTGTACTAGGATTAAAAAACGTTGTGTAGATATGGCACTAAAAACATTTGTGATATTAAACTAATTATAGGCATACAGACAGCTGCAAAAATTACGTGAACAATAAGCTTAAATTATATAATTACTAAGTGTGTACAATATTCATGGATTAGCAGAAAAAAGCGAGGAATGAAATTCAAGAAGTGATCTTTCAGTGACAACGAACGCACTTCACATTCTTGACAGGGCGGCTCAAGAACGAAGCTTAAGCTGTTTTTCTCTCTGATCTGATCTAGTGGAACATGGCTGAATCATCTGAACAAAGAGAGCCGTTGCTCACCTCTTGCAATAGCATTTCAAACCGCAAAGATGGTACGTATTAAAAGGGTTTAACTCAGATAAAAAAAAAAACTCGAGTGAGGAGAATGCATGGAGGATGACACTTGCGGAAAACGAGAGCGTTCAATAATAGCTGTCGCTCAGGATGGAAACTGTGTAGTCACTAAACAGTCCTCATACCAGGGGTGGACACAGTGTGGCAGAGGAATTAATGCTGGATGCCCTTCCTAACGCTATGCAGTGGGTCCGATCGCGGGTTTGTCAACTCGTGTGTGTGTGTGTGTATATATTTATATATATATATATATATATATATATATATATATATATATATATATATATATATATATATATATATATATATATATATAAACCACGTACGGGATCCTAGCCATACACAGAACCGCGTCAGATGCGTTTATGAAATCCATTTGTGTGTCTAGCTAACTAATAATATGGTATCCTAGGTTTACACTGTTTAAGAGATCGGGCCAATATGATGTCTCTTGGTTTGCTATTCCTATTTCTTTGTGTGTGTATCATCCTCAGCAGTTCGTCTTAGAAAGCATCTTTGCAGAGGTTAACTCGCAAGAAATTCATCTTGCAAGATGAATGACAATGTTCACGTGCTTTTCGTGAATAAATGTTATTTGCATGAAAAATTTCCATGCTGGATTTGTGATTTTTGAAAAATTATGGTTTTTCTCATTTTCTGTGCTTGTATCACTTTTTAACATCTTGCAAGATGAATGTCTTGCAAGATAACTTCTGCAACGATGTTTTCTAAGACGAAATGCAGAGGAAGATACAAACAGATTAAGAAATACGATAGCAAAATCTTCCTTCAGTTACGGTTCTTTTCCTATCCCTACATCTACACTGAACATTCTTGGATATTCATTACACATCTCTTATTATCCCTTCACATCTGACAAATCATTACACTCTTCATCTCTGTTTCTCTTTACTTTATGTATTCTTCGTGCCCAGGCCCGATGAGGGTTGTTCTATTTTATCATTTTTTGGCCCGTCCTAGTGTCACAATCATAAAAAAAAAAACAGACATCATATTGTCTCTTGTTAGTCACAAAATCCTATTCTAAGGAGAACTAGCATTAAATATATATATATATATATATATATATATATATATATATATATATATATATATATATATATATATATATATATATATATATATATATATAAGCACATTACCATATGTGGAAAAATGAATCATATTTTACCCCGACTGGGACTCGAACCTAGGACACAATTACTGTGCCAAGGCGCTATCAACTACACCACAGAAGGCATAAAAGGGTAAAAAATCTCAGCTTTAACTGCTATCCTAGAAATAAATTCATTCTCTATGAATGCATTCAGATAGAATGCGCTCATTCCTAGTATAGCAGTTAAAGTTATAAGGTTATTACCCTTTTAGGCCTTCTGTGATGTAGTTGGTAGCGCCTTGGCACAGAACTTATGTGTCCTAGGCTCGAGTCCCAGTCGGGGGAAATATGATTCATATATATATATATATATATATAATATATATATATATATATATATATATATATATATATCAAAGAAACTTTTCTGTCCAGAGCGACAAGCATTATATGTTTATGGTTGGGTCATTTCGGAACACTAGATAATATGCTCCACCATTATTCTTTTGTTTGTAATTATTCAGTGTGAAGATAGGCAAGAGGAATGAAAGGAAATGCTGGAAAGGACAAGAGGAAAGAGGTAATTATAATGAAAGATGTTGTAGTGTTATGATCCCCTCGAAGGCTATCTGCGAAGAAGGTTTGTATGAGAGTAAGGGTAGTTTGATAGGATGAAGTGACGTCACAGTTAGTCATGAGACGGGATGTCGTGGCACAAGTGTGGTAGTAGCGTCAGTGAACTCTCTCTCTCTCTCTCTCTCTCTCTCTCTCTCTCTCTCTCTCTCTCTCTCTCTCTCTCTCTCTCTCTCTCTCTCTCTCTCTCATTTTATTCATTTATTCAGATAACTGTACATGGGGACATGTGCACATGGGCACTCTCAGTGATATTGCAGTTGGCAAACATTACAATCTATTTGGTTATGTATAAATAAAATATTAATAGAATTTGCAAATAATTTTAAATATCATAGCAAGTAATTAATAATAAAATGCAGTGTAATAATTGATTGATGGCAGAAGAGCATTCTGCGATTATTAATTAAGAGTAATATTATTATGGTTTACATGTATTAATAGCAGATGAGCACTGCGATTATTGATTAAGAGTAATATTTGTAACAATATTTTCAATAGCCCTTGTTGAGTGCTATCATCTAAGTTAAATTTCCACTTTTCCACAGTACTACTGCAGACAATTTGAAGCAGATATAGAATAACAATTTTCAGGTTAGAGTAATACGTAGGTACATATACATATGCATGCATTAATTAGATGAGCAATAGAAATGCCATTGGGGCTTTACAGTCGTACATATCAAGGGGAGAGAGAGAGAAATAGAGTGAGAGTTTGTGGTATTCATTTCAGCAAAAGGAGTTATTCGTCCTTTCCACAGATAAAGATGCATACATGCATACTCATACACATCATTGTCGTCTGAGGGTAACACAACAAAGGAAAGTGCATGTAATTAATTGCATATATGTACACATATAAACCTAAACATACATACATACACACATAAACACAGCACCATATAATGGAAGAGAAATCTGGAAGGAAAAGAAAAAAAAAGACTGAAAGCCCTTCACGTTCTCTACCCTTCAAATTATGTACATGAGAGAGAATTACGTCAGTTTAATCCATTATTACTATTACTACTACTATTGCTATTATTATTATTATTATTATATTTATTATTATTATTATTATTATTATTACCATCATCACCACTATCATCATTACCACAGCTTTTGTATATAGATAGAGTTACGAATCAAAAGTAGTAATTATTGATACATATAGATATACACATACATATATATGCATGTATATATGTATATATGTAAGCGAGGAGGTAGTTAATGCTATCTCAATCCATAGTTTTAAGGACAGGTATGATAAGTATCACTAAGTATAAAATGGAACCGATGAGGAGACGGGAAGATACGAGCTTTGGGCTCTTTCCCGTAAACACAATCAGGTAATCACACATATAAATATATGAGCTCCTGAGGGAGGGGGCTAGAATACTTCCTCCATGTTCCCCTGCGTGTCGTAAGAGTAGAATAAGTGGGGCGGAGCGAAGGGAATGAGAGACCCCCTCTCTGTACTTTCTCTTCCCAGAAAGTCAGAGCATTATTCCTTTACTCATCCACTCACCGTATAAGGGAAAAGTGGCTTATGTATATAAATAGACATATGAGAGAGAGAGAGAGAGAGAGAGAGAGAGAGAGAGAGAGAGAGAGAGAGAGAGAGAGAGAGAGAGAGAGAGAGAGAGAGAGAGAGAGAGAGAGAGAGAGAGAGAGAGGGGTGTATTCCCTCCAGCTTTCCCACATTTTTTTTCCCCTCAGATAGAAAAGGTAATTTAAATATGTTTAGATGGGGTAAAAGAATTACATTTTCAATGTTGGGTATACACTAAGTATAGGATATAAGTTCTCTGGGTTGCAAAAGTGCACTTAAAGTTCAAAGTAGTTCAGACCACGAGGTCTGAAGTCCTTAAACTCTGTGCACTCTGTAATGTAGTGTACTAAATTGTTGCCCCCTTCACACTCACATAAATGGCATTTTGAGTGTTCTGGGTGCTCTCTACCAATTTTCTCGCAATTCACCTCCCATATATTTCTATAACCAAGTCTTATGCGGGCAGCAACTATATCACAGTCACCTGTAAGCATTTTACCCATGCTGTATTTGTGTCTCAGCCTTCTGAAGTTTTTGTAATGTTGGATCGAACAGCTGCTTACATGTTGTGTGAGTGTAGAAAGTTCTTGCTCCTCCATAATTTCATTATGCAACATTGTTTTGAACTGAGTCAGTGTGTTATAGATTCAGACACTGAACTCTCAGTTGCCATTTTTGCCAGCCTGTCAGCCTTTTCATTACCTACTATCCCAACATGGGAGGGCACCCATGAAAACTTAACTTGGAGTTTAAAGTTTGCGCAGTTAATAAGAGCCTCTTGAATTTCAGTCATGTGAGTTTTATAGGAGTTTTTCAATGATCTCAGTGACAGAAGCGCACTCTGTGAGTCACAGAATATGATAGCATTTTTCCTAGCACTGAGAACATGTTCAATAGCAAGTTTTAGTCCAACAATTTCACAATCGGTGATTGATGACCACTTTGGCATACTCAGTGCTTTGTCAAATATTTGCTGCCCTTCAAAATTTTCATAAACTATAATGCTGCACCCAAACCCTCCTGTACTGCTTGTGTGAGACCCATCAGTGTAAATGCAGAGTGTTTTATTGTTATTCGGGAAACTCGTTCCAATAAAGACTTCAATTTCATCTAACCATTGATTTTTTTTTTTAATAATTGGAGCGACATTCGGACCAGATGATAATACTGGAAAGAGAATTTCTGGCCCAATCCTTTTGCAAGGATTTATTAATCGTGCAGGACCACTCTCAGTAAATAGTGTTACATTATGTTTTTTTGTCTCATTGGTTATAAGCATAAATATCTTGGGGTGAATTTGTCTTTCATACTGTATGTTACCTTTTATTAGTGATTTAATGATTGTTGGCACCGACTGCGGCCCTTGCAAATGACCAGCATTACATGGATGAGGCTGAGCTGATTTCACTAATTTAACACAAATATCACCGCTGACTGTTTGATATGTTCTATCACAGGTGGGAGGTTTAATTCATGTTGCATATTAATAATTCTGGTGCTCATAGGGCAGCCAAGAATAATCCTCATAGCTTTGTTGTGAATTTTTCCTAGGGGTCTTAAGATAGAGGTAGTAATAGTACAGAGCTGCAGGGTGTGATAGTCGACTAATGACCTGATATATGAGATAGAAAGTTCGGCATATGGTAATACCAACACCAGATACCCTATTGGCAAGAAGCTTTAACGGTCTGAGTCTCTGTTGCAGTCTTTCACACAAATCTTTGACATACTCTGTGTGAGGGGGAGAAGAAACTGGTATTCCCAAATATTTGTGATTTTCGCACACCTTAACCATTTGACCGATTAATACAAGGTGAGGCTCTTGCAAGATACTGGAAAAGTACTTTGTTTTTGGAGTGAAATGGCAAGACCAATGTCTTTTGATACTTGAGAAAATTCAATAAGTATTATTTGCATATCTTTGTTAGCCTCCTGGCTAGTACAGTGGTAACACGCTGGCCTCGCATTCGTGAGGTCGATGGATCGCGCCTCATCCAGGCAAGAGAGTTTAAGCTGTTTACTGTGGAGGTTACTGCTGTGGCTGGGCACCACAGTGGGGGGTTGGGGCCTGTGCCGGTTGGCGATCACCCTATGGGTCCTCCATGACCCGTTCCACCCATCCGTGGGTGGAGAATCTAAAAAAAAATATATCTTTGGCAGAAGGTGCCCTTATACAAATGTCGTCTGCATAACATATGATGGTGCATTCATCATTTGGTAGTTTGGGAGACATTGAGAAGCTTATCCATTAAGATGTTAAAGAGAAGGGGAGACAGAACTCCTCCCTGAGGAGTTCCCAGTGTAAATTCCTTTTCACTGGAAGTAAGATAGCCTTTATAGTACACTTTAGAGGTTCGACTACTTAGGCAGCATCTAATTAGTTGCAGTAGTTTACCTTTGACCCCTAAAGTTGCTATATGATCCAAAATAACGGTTCTGTTTGCAATATCAAAGGCATTTTGCAACTCTAGAAAAATAATGACTTCAGAGCAGTGCTCAGCATTCATAAATTCTAAAAAACACTCTTTGGTACTTTTTCCTTTCCTAAATCCATACAAATTATTTGATCATTTTCCCTCGAGAGTGAAATCAAATCTGTTAAGAATGACTCCCTCAAAGGCTTTGCAGAAGCAGGATGTCAGAGAGATAGGTCTTAATTTTGTACTTTCTTTTTTTGGAATTGGAATAATAATTCTTTTTTTCCATTGTTCTAGAAGTGTGCCCTCATTATAAATAGTGCTGAATAAAAACTGAATTGGATTAATACCATTATAAATATCATCATTGAGATCTCGGATTACTTGGTACGTAATGCCATCCTCACCCGGAGAGGTGCTGTTCCCATTGGAGAGAGCAAAGTCCAACTCATTTTTGGTTATATAGTCAATGAATCTGTCCTCTTCCATTGTTCTTGCACAAGATAATTCTATGTTCATCATTCTTTTAAAGTCAAGATTTCTTAATCGTTGTTGAATATCGCAAGGAAGGTATTCAAAGGAAGATGTCTTAGAGATTGTAAGAGAAGTTCTTCAGCAAGAGTTTGGGAATCATTTGTTTGTGACACACTGATGTTTTTGCCTACCAGCGCATTAATTGACTGCCAGATTTTAGAACTACTAGTATGAGCATTGATAGACTGGAGGAAGTTTTGAAAGTGCTTAATTCGAACTTCATTTTTAAGCTCACGGTACTCTCGTAGCGTTAAGTAGCAGATTTTCAAGAGTGGTTGTCCCTTTTATACATATCAACTGCAAAGTCTACCTGTTTTTTAAATGTGTTTAGCTTGCTATCTTCTGTCCAACTGTTTTTCTTCTTGATTGCTTTGTGTTTAGGCTTGTGTATGTAAGTTCTAATGAATAAATAAATCCGTTCTATCAAGAGATCATAGATTTCTTGGCCTGTAATGGTCTGAATATCTATATTCTCAAATGTAGAAGCCATAAAAGAGCGAAAAGGGGCAATGAATTCGATAGGAATATTTATCTGCTTTCGTTTATGTGCTTGACAGTTGCCGGAATTGAGTAGGAATGTGCTCTCAAGTGCAAAGTGGTCAGACAATAGATCGTCTAGTCTCCTACAAGTAAAGTCTTTCCCATATTCTAAACCACGATAAAATATGTAGTCTAGTCTACCACCTCTAAGGTGGGTACGCAAATGTGGTCCTACTAAGGTAAAGTTGTTATCACTAATAAACTCATAGAGCCGTCTGCCATTGTAATTACAGGTGTTATCAGATGTTTCTGCAAATTCTTTGTGCCTTGCATTAAAATCTCCAGCGAATATAATGTTCTCATAAATAAACAAAAAAACATTTATTTCCATTTTGTACAATGGTTATTCAACATTAATAGTAACTTATAAGTAGACATGTAATTAAACTAATAAATAAGAGGGTAATACATATAGTTAACTTAAATATAGCTTTCATAGAAAATAATAATGCTGTAATAAAAATGTTAACAATAGTGTTAATAATAAAGTAGTAAGTATGCCACTAGATACAGGATCGTTATTATCGGCATCATTTCCATATTTGTTTTCCTTACAATGAGAATAATTAGTTCTTAATGAGCAGCAACTATTTGTCCAAAAGAAAACTATATAGTTTGCCTTTGAAAGCTGTGAAGGAGGATGCATTTTTAAGATGCTCTGGAATATTATTCCAGAGTGTTGGCCCTTTGATAGTGATCATCTTTGAACCTGCTTCTGTGTTTGTTCTGTGAATAAAGAGCTCACTGCTCTGTCTTGTGTTGGTTCCCCTTATATCCCTGACTGTTTTTAAATCAAATAGCCAGCTAGAATAATGATGGTCCAGAATTTTGAATACAAAAACATAAATAGCATAAGCGACCTTGTTTTCTGCCCGCAGCCACTCAAGTTTATTGAGAGCTGGTGTGATGTGGTCATATTTTCTTATTCCTCACAGGGCAACTCGAGCTGCAAAATTAATAAGCTTCTGTATTCTGTTTATCTGAGTCTTAGTGGTAGCTCCCCAAACAGTTGTGCAGTAATTAATGTGACTTAGGGCTAGAGATGTGGTAATTTTGCTTCATTGAAGGCATCAGTTCCAATATATGTATTACAAACATAAAAAGGATTGGTTTTGACATTTATTTTGAAAAGCATGTATGTGACATTATTGTTATCCTCACCATCATTATTTGGATTAGTGCTGGTTTCGATTAACTGATGTGGAATGCAGTTAGTGATATAAGTGGTGAGGCCTTGCTTACTATCAAGCGAATATTTAGAATAGCCTCTTATGTTGCACAACTGATGAGAGTGCAAGCTTTCTTGCAGACATACAAACGTTGGTTTCTCTTTTTTAACATAGTACAAAATATCCTCAAATCTTGTCTTCAAAGAATGAATATTGAAAGTCAAGATTTTGTAATGCATGAAAAGATCAGAACGCATAATTAGGGCCTTGATAACAAGAATTACAGTAATAATCACAAAAGTAATGAGTACAATAACAATCACCAGTGTCATAGCAACAGTTATGGTAACAGTTATGAGAATGATGATTCACACATACAAGCATACACATATATGAATGAGCTTTTTGCAGTTCTTGACTGGAGAACCTTATTTTACAACAAATCTGTACAAGAAATGTATGACTTCTTTTGTGAGAAATATGGGAAGATAGTAGATTGCTGCATACCTGTCACCAAAGTAGGTGTAATTCATGCCAGAGAGAAATGGTTCGATAATGGGTGTAAAAGAGCTAAGGAGTGGAGAGACAAATGCTGGAAAAGGTATAGGAGAAGAAAAAACATAAATGCCTGGCTAACCTACAAAAGAGCAAGAAATGACTACCTAAGTAAAAGGAGAGAGGCAGAGAGAGACTATGAGAGGGACATCACCAGGAAGGCTAAAGAAAATCCCAAGCTTTTCCACAGCTTTATCAGAGGAAAACTGAAGGTAAAAGAACAGGTTTTAAGGCTAAAGAGAGAGGATGGAAGCATCACTGAGACGGATGAAGAGATCTGCAAAGAATTGAACAAGGAGTTTCAGTCAGTATTTACAGTAGAAAATACCCCACCCCCTCAGATTGCAGTGATAGAAGCTCAACTGCCGGTATTAGAGAACATCAACCTTACAGCCACAGAGGTATGCAAAGCGCTGATGGATTTAGATGTTCATAAAGCTACAGGTCCTGATGACATATCCCCTCATGTGCTTAAAAAATGCGCAAACTCAATATCAGTGGCACTAAGTATCATATTTAAAAAGTCACTGGAGTCGGGGGAGATTCCAAGATGCTGGAAACAAGCAAATGCGATACCTATCTTCAAAAAGGGAAGGAGGGATGCGGCTCTGAACTATAGACCAGTTTCCTTGACCAGCATAGTTTGCAAAGTTATGGAGGAACTACTAAGGAAACATATCTCTCTTCACTTGGAATCCTTAAACTTTTTGTCAGTGAGGCAACATGGCTTCAGAGAAGGTAGATCAACAGTAACAAACTTATTAGAATTTTATGATGAGGTAAGCCAAATCTTACAGGAAAGAGAGGGCTGGGCAGATTGCATATTCCTAGACTTCCAGAAAGCGTCTGACACTGTTCCACATGGGAGACTTATTAGGAAGCTGCAATCAATGGCTAGAATAGGTGGAAATGTTTTGGAATGGATAAAAACTTACTTAGAAGGAAGGGAACAGAGGGTTAGAGTAAGACACTCAGTGTCTGAATGGAGAAGAGTTAGTAGTGGAGTTCCACAGGGTTCAGTTTTAGGGCCACTTTTGTTCCTTGTATATGTAAATGACCTACCAGAGTCTGTAAATTCATTCATGAATATGTTTGCAGATGATGCAAAGATTGTGAAGAAAGTAAAAAACGAGAACAATGGGAGAGAACTTCAGGAGGATCTAAATAATCTGCATGAGTGGTCAGAAAAGTGGCTAATGGAATTCAATACTTCAAAATGTAAGGTAATGAGAATGGGTACAAGTGCAAGAAGGCCCAAGCTTGACTACTCGGTGGCTGGAGTACAACTTCAAGAGACAGAAAATGAGAGAGATCTAGGAGTAAACATACTGGCAGATTTGTCTCCAGAAATACATATAAATGGCATAGTAAGGGCAGCATATGCATTCTTATCAAATGTAAGGGTAGCCTTCAGGCACATGGACAAGGAAATGTTCAGAAATATTTATGTAACCTATGTGAGGCCAAAACTCAAATATGCAGCCCCCTTTTGGAATCCGCACTTGAAAAAGCACATAGCTAAGCTTGAAAAAGTTCAAAAACATGCCACGAAACTGGTGCCAGAAATACGCAATCTCAGTTATGATGAGAGGCTGAGGGAATTAGCCTTGCCATCACTCGAAGCTAGAAGGGTGAGGGGGGATATGGTGACAGTCTTTAAATTCCTTCATGGTTATGATAGAGTGGATAGGGATCGATATTTTGACATGGCTGGCTCTAGAACTAGAGGTCATAGTTTGAAGCTTCGTAAGAAAACTTCTTTGCAGGATGTAAGAAAATACTTTTTCAGTGTAAGAGTAGTTGATAATTGGAATTGGCTAAGCGAGGAGGTAGTTAATGCTATCTCAATCCATAGTTTTAAGGACAGGTATGATAAGTATCACTAAGTATAAAATGGAACCGATGAGGAGACGGGAAGATACGAGCTTTGGGCTCTTTCCCGTAAACACAGTTAGGTAATCACAATTAGGTAATCACACATGCACACATGAAAATACCTAATTATAGTAATAATCAGGAAGTTAATGATTATAATAGCAATCACTAGTGTAACAACAATAATCATACTAACAGTTAGAGGAATAGTGATACACATACATGTATACACGTACATATGTGCATATACCAGCACACATATATGCACATACATGCATATACCCAGATGCATACATACAAATACTTGTATACTCATATGCAAACATGCATACATATACATTCATACAAATACACATGCACACATAAGCATGAATGCATACCCATTTATGCACACATACATACATGAATCAACATACACATAAACATCTGTACACTAAGATACATATGTATGTTTGCATAAGCATGCATATGCACAGAATATTTTTGTACATATGTGCACAGAGCAGCACATGACCACATGCATACAACTACACACGTGTGTATGCTCACATACACATGTATGTACGTATATATCCATACATACATGCAGACATACTTCCATGTACACACGTATACATACATGCAGTCAAATATACACAAACATACACACACACGTATATGCATATACAAATACACATACACCCACATACCTACATACATGAGAATCTCCTTATATATGCATGCACATGCACACACGCACACATATCTATTTATGAAGAAAAGGTATGACAGAGATAAGAGACAGGTTCACCGTAGTAAGAAGGTTGTGATTAATTAGAAAAAATTAAAGAATAGAAAGTTGGGAGAGTGATATCTGCATCTAATTATCTGCAGTGTTAAAGAGTTTTACCTGCTCAAGTATGAGGGTTTTACCTTTGTCTTTAGCAGCATATGATTTTCGGGTTCTTTGAGCTATTTCCTTGTCACTACCTTTATCATTTTGAGATGACATGGGACAACCCTTAAATGATTCATTTTTCATGTTTTCAAGCCGAATCATTAATGTGGCTATTGCTCTTTTAAGTCTTTGAGCATCTTTTCACAGGAGTTATTTTTGCACTGTAGTTCTCGGTCATTATCTGCGAGAGTTTGTTCGTTCACTGCTACAGTTTGTTCATTCACTGCTACAATTTGTTCCTGATCTGCTTCATTTGTAGTTGTTGTGATGATTCACCCTCGGCAGATCCTGTATCTTGACTCTCTGAGGTGATACTATCTTCATTCTGATGGGAACAGTTATGTTCCCATATATTTTCAGTGACTGTGCCACATCGTGAGCAAGCCCGGGACCGAGTTGTTGTGATGGGCCCAGCATTTTCTGCTGAACATTTTTGATAAGTGTGCCCCTTCTGGCAATAGAAGGAGCACTGGATGTTGGCTGATGATTTTTCTTGCACTTTGAGGATAGGGGAATCTTTTATCCCTGGAAGTAGGGCGAGTTCTTCTGGAGGATTGACTTCAATTGATTTCCACATCATCTTTAGAGATGAAGATCCTTTTCCATCGTACTTTAAACGTTGTATGCTTTTGATGTATTTTCCATCTCCATTTTGGAACAAGGAGTGCAGTCGTTCTTTATTCCAAGAAGTAGGAAACCATTTAATGAAGACTGTTCTTAGAGGTGGCTTATCCTTTGACACGAATTGGAGCCCCCCATGCACATCCCATTGCAGTTCTTCAATAAGATGCTTGTTTTTCCTCATGACATATAAATGATTAAACCACCACTTACTTTGATTGGGAATGCTCAGCGATTGACGGTGAATGGGAAGGAATTTATTTCTCCATTGAAATTTCTCCTCCAGAGATATATCTTCTGGAAAGCTTAGAAGGTGAAAATCCTTCCTTGGGAACACAGTCCTAGGCTTGGTACCTCTGTCTTTGGCCAGTACCTTCGTTGAGGAACGTGTTCCCCCTTCAGGAGGGGGGGTAGCCATAAGAAGAGTATGCGGTGATGGGGGTGTAAGGAGGGGAGGTCAAATTCATGGCTTGGTGTCGCTTTCAAGTATATGCCTTTCTTGCACTGAGCCTATCAGACTGGTGTGTGTATGTATTTTAAAACACACAATTATGTACCGATAGGGAGGTATGAGATTCCCTCTCACACTAACTCTGGGATATGTTCTTTTCCACAGCCGTAACGGTCAGACGGTCAGAAGCACAGTAACTTGAGTTGGAATTTTCTTTCTTTAAAGTATATTTTCCAGTGAAGTTATTTCACTCGATATTTATTTATTTATTTTGATTTTTTGTTATATATATATATATATATATATATATATATATATATATATATATATATATATATATATATATATATATATATATATATATACACTCCCCCCATTCTCTCTCTCTCTCTCTCTCTCCTCTCTCTCTCTCCTCTCTCTCTCTCTCTCTCTCTCTCTCTCTCTCTCTCTCTCTCTCTCTCTCCTCTCTCTCTCTCTCTTCTCTCTCTCCAAACAAGTTGCTAATCTCTACTTTAGGAAAAGAAAGGAGAATTATCTCCTAAGGATATGAATCATCTGCCTATCATCATCTCAGGGCCTTATCCGGCCATATTTCGAGGTCTTCATCTTTTCCACCTTGCTTGCTTTGACTTGGCACTGTTTACAAAATGAGAGCTGTCCAATATTTAGAAATAAACAAGAGACTGTGACCTGCTACGGACGTTAAATCACCTAAGCAAGGTATCTAAGACCACAGTGACTCTCTAGAAGGACTTGCATGAGTTGTGAGTAGTGCTGAACTTGGATTTATTGAAGTGAAATATTTGAATCCGTACTCTACACCCCCTCTCAACCCTTGGGCTGATTTCTGCGCATGCACACTGGTATCGTGATGTCACTGAGCTTCCACCGCGGTTCTGCTCAACAACAATGGATTCAACTGTTATCACCAAACTATTGGAATCTCAAGTAAATGCATATAAAAATGCTATGGAGGTAATGGTGAAACAGCTTAGTGAATCCACAGTTTCCGACTTTACAACAAGCCTGGAGCTCAGCCAGAGAGAAATTGATGACCTTAAATCGACTATTAAAATTCATGAGAAAGAAAAGAGTAACGACAAAGAAATAATCGATAATCTATCTCAACAAATAAATTTTGCAAAACAACAAATAACCACCTTAGAGGAACGCTTGAATTACCAAGAAGATTATTCCAGAAGAAACAACATCCGATTAAGCGGTGTGGAGGAGCGACGCAATGGGGAGACCTGGGAGCAAACAGCGACGGTGGTGTCAGCCTTGCTAGCTGATAAACTACAGTTGGAAGGTATGACGTTGGAGAGGGCTCACAGGGTGGGACCACTTTGTGATGACAAGCCTCGCCCCATCGTGGCTCGTTTCTCCCTCTACTGTGACAGAGAGACGGCCATGCGAAATGCCAAGAAGTTGCAAGGCACCAAGATCTACCTTAATGATGACCTGTGTGCTGCATCACAAGCAATAAAATCTGCACAGATGCACAATTAAAAAGGGCTAGATCAGAAGGGAAAATAGCGTACTTTAGGCATACTAAGCTCATTGTGAAGGAACGATACAACACCAAGAAAGCAACCGGGCATCATCCTTCCCAGACGTCATCGGCTTCAGGCAGCGTTCAGCACCAAGTGGTAAATGAAGCACCTGTGACAAGTGTGGCTGATGCAGTGGGTGGCATGGATGAGGAGATGACCAGGATCGGTGGTGCGGGGTTGGGGGGTGCAGGAGTGGGGCGGGGGCGGGAGGGCGATATGTCATCACCCGCACCCCTTCCTACCGAGTCACCTGCCACAGGTGCTGTAACAAGCTCTCACCCAAAACCAATTAATGGCAGGAAGAACCCGGCAAGATTTGGAAGAAATAAGTGGTAACTTGTAAGTCAGTAAATGTAAAAGTTGTGCAAATTATTTCTTCATCATGGCTGTAAATAGATACCTTCCATACTATTCCATTAGTAACGATGAACTTATAAGGCTAACAAACAACGACAAAATACTTCCAAATTACTTATGTATCAATAAGCTTGATAAGATGATATTTAACCCACTTGATCTAGAAAATGAAATAGATTTGTTTTTGAATAATATGAGAAATGCAACCAACACTTTTTCAAATTATATATACTTAAATAAACTTTATTCAAATTTTTATAAAGCTAGCGCATTTTTGGTTTTGTGGATGAACATTAGAAGTCTTGCAAATAATCTTCAAATATTTGTTGATCAATGTTTAACAGAAAATAATATATGTGATGTAATGTTTTTTTTTGGAGACTAGGCTGGACAATGATATTGAATCATTGTATACTATAACAGGTTATAATATGTACACTCAGAACAGAGACAGGAAAGGTGGAGGTGTAAGTATGTATGCAACAAATAAGTATATCTCGTCTGTCATAAAGGAGTGCAGTATGATGGAACGATTCATTGAATGTGTTAGTGTACAAGTACATAACGGTAAGGAAAATTGCTTCTTCGCATCTGTATATAGACCACCGAAGGGGAACATGCCTGAATTTCTTGGAGCTTTACTGAAGGTATTTGATTTTGCAGCAAGAAAAGAGTACAAAACTATTTATTTATTCGGTGAATGGAACTTACATTTGTTTAAAACTAATGATCAAAGAGTAACTGATTTTATAAACATAATATATTCACATGGCTGCTTTCCACTAAAGACTAAACCAGTGAAAAGGATAAGAAATTGTCTGCTTCAAGACAATCTTTTGTTGTTGTACATATAAAGAATTTTTCATGTGAAAATGTTAGTTATGTTTTTTAATTATATTATTGTGCCTTCACTTGTAATAAAATAATAATAATAATAATAATAATAATAATAATAATAATAATAATAATAAGCTATATATATATATATATATATATATATATATATATATATATATATATATATATATATATATATATATATATATATATATATATATATATATAAACCATTTTCCCCTTAAAAGAGAAGTGGCTGAGTCAAGACAAAATGCTCTGAATCTTTGGGAAGAAAAAGTACAGAGGAGGGGATTCTCAGTCCCATCACTGCCCCATTTAGTCGACTTACGACACTCAGGGGAACATGGAGGAATTATTCTAGCTCCCCTCCCTCAGGCGGAATAACAATAATTATAATAATAATAATTAGTTACAAAATAAAGTATGTATACCTATTAATACCTATTATCAAGCTTGAGTTTATTTCTTTATTGTAGAACTAACAATAACCTGTAACAAGCAACACACTTATGTGTCTTTATAATTTCTTTCAGTTTGTATCGAAATGGAACGTATGGACGAGAACAGAGACACTGTGAATACAGACTCAAGGCCAGAACAGGTAAAAATAAAAAAAAATAAAAATACAACATATGGCAAGGAAACCCATCTGTGAAACGATATATGAAAAAAAAGACCATATTTCGGGTCCTAACTTGACCCCTTCTCAGATAAATTTGCTAGAGAAGGGGTCATATTTAGGACCCGATATAGAGGCAATTAATTTTTTCATTTATATAATCTAGTTTTGGGTTTCTATATTTATCATCTAACACTGTATGACACTGTTTTGTGTGAATATATATATATATATATATATATATATATATATATATATATATATATATATATATATATATATATATATATATATATATATATATATATATATATATATATATATATATATATTAATAACACTGAACTGTTAACATACAGTCTAAAATAGTAGGAAAAGCCCATTAAATAAAACAGAGAATATATATATATATATATATATATATATATATATATATATATATATATATATATATATATATATATATATATATATATATATATATATATATATATATATATATATATATATATATATATATATATATATATATAAATAAAGTACTTATTAATTTTGTGACGTAAACTGGCCACCTTCTCAAAGTACAATGGCAAGAGATACAGCTAGCAAAGCAGATGAACAATAGAAAAGGAGACAAAAACCCGCCAAGGGTACATTTACATGGGATTAAGAGATATGTGTGATTACCTAATTGTGATTACCTAATTGTGTTTACGGGAAAGAGCCCAAAGCTCATGCAAAGAAGTTTTCTTACGAAACTTCAAACTATGACCTCTAGTTCTAGAGCCAGCCATCTCAAAATATCGATCCCTATCCACTCTATCATAACCATGAAGGAATTTAAAGACTGGCACCATATCCCCCCTCAATCTTCTAGCTTCGAGTGATGGTAAGTCTAATTCCCTCAGCCTCTCATCATAACTGAGATTGCGTATTTCTGGCACCAGTTTCGTGGCATGTATATGTGTATGTATATATGTATATATATATATATATATATATATATATATATATATATATATATATATATATATATATATATATATATATATATATATATATATATATATATATATATATATATATATATATATATATATATATATATATATATATATATATATATATATATATATATATATTATATATATATATATATATATATATATATATATATATATATATATATATATATATATATATATATATATATATATATATATATATATATATATATATATATATATATATATATATATATATATATATATATATATATATATATATATATATATATATATATATATATATATATATATATATTTAATTACTATTATTAGGAATCTCTTTGTTAATACAATTTAGTCATGTGTGGACTTTAATTCCTTTTGCGGCCTGTCTGTGGGAATTACCGACTAACCCTTGCGGGCATTTAAGATTGATATCTCTTAATCCCATGTAAATGTACCATTGGCGGGTTTTAGGTCTCCTTTTCAATTGTTCTTCTGTTTTGCTAGCTGTATCTCTTGCCATTGTACTTTGAGAAGGTGGCCAGTTTAGGTCACAAAATTAAAAGGAACTTTTTATTTATATATTTTGTAGTTTTATTTAATGGGCTTTTCCTAACATATATATATATATATATATATATATATATATATATATATATATATATATATATATATATATATATATATATATATATATATATATATATATATATGAACCATTTTTCCCCTTATAAGGGGAGTGGCTAAGTCAAAGGAAAATACTCTTGACTAATTGGGAAGAGAAAATAAAGAGAAAGGGATTCCCAGTCCCATTATTCTGCCCCATTTAGCTGACTCTTATGACACGGGTTTACAGTTATCAATATTTTTATGGATTGGTAACACTGAATAAGAATCATTGTCTATATTAATGCCACAGCATCCTAAACAGGATTGCCAATCTTGACAGACTCATCAATGTTGCTATTTCTACTAATGTTGTCAATAACAATATTGGCAATTGTGAAGTTCTATCACTACAATATCACCAATAATTAATATTATTTATTCATCAAGGAATGTTATAAGAATAATCCTATTAATGAAAGTAATCTTAACCCACAAGTTTGAGGTCAGTACAACTAAAAAGGCAAATTTTGTTTCTCATTATAAGGTGCAACAAACTTAGCAGCAGAAGCTGTTGTCTCAACCGACACTCCTTTGTGCATAGTATGACATCAGCCCCTAAATATCTGTTTTATTCAGTATTCTGATCATAAAACCAAGAAATATTCCCATGTGCCCAGAACTGCCTAGTGGTACAATACACGCAACTCATAGAAATTCCAGTGTAGCGACAGTGACAACTTATTCCGTTTTTTATTACCTTTAATTCTTTCACTGAAACCCAAAAAGTTGATGTGTATGATAAACATGTCCTGTTTTTTGCTGTTATGATACACTGATAATCTCTCCATATTGTTCAATAACATTGCAAGCAAAAAAGAACATATTTATAGTTACACTGTTTTTACTTTACACATAAAAAGTAAATTGACACACTTCCACTAGAAATTTATTGTCCATGTGCCTTCCGTATAAACCAAAGTATACATAGCAGAGCATTTCCAATGACTGCCATCATACAATACATGAGAGTTAGTAACTCTTCTGAAACACACCAAATAGCAACAAGCCTAAAAGGAGTCCAACTTACACAAACCAGATAGTGCCCTATACGTCCCCCAATATGCCAAACAGGCCATGACCTGTAAGAATCACTTTTATTCACTTTCCGAACAAATCCTTCCAAGGGTACCAGAACCTCTCTGCAACACCATCTTACTTGACTTGTACTAGGACTCAAAATGCAGAACGCCTTATTCAACTAGAGATACCACCTTTCATTGACAGAAATAGTAAACTATGCAGCAAATGTGTAAATCTCTTAAATTATATATATATATATATATATATATATATATATATATATATATATATATATATATATATATATATATATATATATATATATATATATATATATATATATATATATATATATATATATATATATATATATATATATATATATATATATATATATATATATATATATATATATATATATATATATATATATATATATATACACAGTAGTGACCTCAACCCACGAACTTGATCCATTCCAAAAAAGTTTACTTGGGTTGGAAAGTTCGTGGGTTGGATTTGATTTTCCCATTGAAAAACATGTAAATCCAATTAATCCATTCCAAACCACCACAAATATTCATTTTAAAAATGTTTAAGTCTTGAAAAACAATAAATATAATAGTTTATTAGCAATATACTCTGTAGAAGAAAAATGGCTTACATAATTAAGGAAAATAAAATTAATAATAGAAATACAGTACTGTATGTACCTTTGTGGATGATTATTGTTGGCATACATGGATGGTGGTGGAGGAGGAGGAAGGGGATTTATTTTTTGAAAGGAGAGTCCCCTTCCATAAAAACGTTAGGGAACTCTTTTGATACAGGCTGTATTTCTGGTGTTTTCTCTCTTCTCCTTGGAAGCTACTTCCCTGCCTACTGGGACAAGGAAACGATCCAGAGAATTTCGTCCTTTTCTTCTTTGGTAAACATTTCTACAAATGTCATTTGCCATATTTACTACTCTATTGCCCACAGTTTTATCTGGGTGATGATTTTCAATAAAGCATGCACATCATTCCACTTACTAAAAAATTTTTTTCAATCCTTCACTGGACACCTTTACCCCTTCCTCCAGTGACTGCTCCTCTTGGAGAATCTTCACCTGTTCATGTTGCAACTCAATTAATTAATCCGTGGTAGGTTCTTCTTTGTGGTCCTCCATTAGCTCCTCCACATCCTCCTCTGTGACCTATAAGCCCAAACTTTTGCCCATGGCCACAATTTCATTCACAATTTTGATAGCTAACTCCTGCTTGAAGCCCTCGAAGTCTCTATCAGTAACACAACCTGGCCAAAGTTTCCTCCAGGCGGAGTTCAGTGTACGATATGAGACCTCCTGTTTAATGCTGTAAAATGGGAAAGAGGGGGAAGAAGAAGCATCACCCAACTGTTCTTGTGCTCATTCGCTGGTGTTAATAGCTGTTCGACCCTAAATTGGATATGGAGCCTGAAGTTATCCAATTATCCAGATTAAAAACTTAGATAAATTTTTTATGTTTTAGAGTGTTTATATTTAGCATTAGTGGGGGGACCTGAATTCGAAATATAAGTGTGTTCTGACTTAACTCGAAATCCTGGTTAAGTCAGCTCTCAGGAATGGAACCCTGATGTTAAACGGGGACTCCCTGTATATATATATATATATATATATATATATATATATATATATATATATATATATATATATATATATATATATATATATATATATATATACTCACCTCTCGATATAACACGAGGATAGGTTCTCAAAAGACTCGGGTAATATAAATTACGCGTAATATAAATATTTTATTTCCAAAAGGAATAAAAGTAATAGGCATAGATACATTCCACAACCGTACATAAACACACTATGCCAAAGAAATAAGATAAGTAAAACCTATTTTACAAGTACATAACAAAGCTGAAATACCTGTAGTTATGTATATTAAAATTCAAAAAGTGTACAGTATTAACGATATACAGATTTATAAATAAATACTGTACAGTAAGCAAACTGACGCACTCTATTACGCGGTGGGCAGCAGGCATACTGATATGTGTGTGGTGCCTGTGAGCACATGACATAAGCGGTAGAAGAGGAGGGGGAAGCGGGAGAACAAACCCCTATCTGCCAGTTTCCCCACAAGTGAGGTTGGGGAAACTGTAATATAGAATGCATTCATTCCTAGTATAGCTGATATAAGCCATAAGGTCTGTTTCCTTTAAACCTTCTGTGATGTAGTTGGTATTGCCTTGGCTTAGTTATTATAAGTCCTAGGTTCGAGTCCTGGTCGGGGTAAAAATTATTCATGTTTTCACATATGTAATGTGCTTATTTGGTTATTGTTGGTCCCAAATGAGATTGAGAGTTGAATTAAATGCAAAAATTAAACCACGAATGAGGTTAGGGAAACTGAAATATGACTATAGTGGTATTCAGATAGAATGCGCACATTCCTAGTATAGCAGATATAAGCTATAAGGTCTGTTTCCCTTTAACCTTCTGTGGTGTAGTTGGTGGTATCTTGGCTTAATATTTATAAGTCTTAGGTTCAAGTCCTTGTCGGGGTAAAAATGATTCACATATATATATATATATATATATATATATATATATATATATATATATATATATATATATATATATATATATATATATATATATATATATATATTCTTCTCCTTCGTCTACATCTTTTCCAACTTTTATGTGGGGCCGATGTTTCTGGCCAGTGTTCTCTTTAGACCTCAGGTCGTCATTGATCCAATCCATCCACCTACGCTTTGGTCTCCCTCTCCTTCTCCTACCCTGTATATCCAGTCCCATATCTTCATAGTATGACTTAACAACTTTATACCTCTATAGTTTCCACACTCCTGAATGTCTCCCTTCCCTTTATAGATTGAGTTGATTAGGCTTCCTCTCCACTCCTCTGGCATCTTTTCCTGACTAAAGATCTTTTGCATTAAGCCCCACAAGATATCTATGCCTTCCTTTCCAAGACTCTTCCATACCTCCACTGGCATCTTATCAGGTCCTGCTGCCTTTCCATTTTTCATTTTCCATACTGCCTGCTCTACCTCTTTTAGCCACTGTTGTTGTAACTACTTCATTTGAAAGTCCATCTTCAAATACTGCTCTTGGGTTCTTTCATTTAGTAATCCTTCAAAATAAGTTTCCCATCTGCTTTTTATTTCATCCTCCTCTGCTAGAACTACTCCATGGTTATCCTTTATTTGTCTTACTTTGGTCAAGTCCTTGGTTGCAGCATCTCGGGCCTTAGCAATTGCCATATTTTCTTCTCTTCTTCTGGTGTTTCCAGCTCTTCATAGAATTCATTCAATTTCTCTGCCTTTGCTTTTGCTTCTGCTCTTCTTGCCTCCTTCTTTGCCTGCTTGTACTCTTCTTTATCCTGCTCCAGGCCTGATAAATCTGCCTTTTTCTTAGCTTCTTTCTTCTTCACCCATTCTTGCACTTCCTCATTCCACCACCATGACTCTTTATCATTTGGGAGTTTCCTTCCTGATGACTTTCCAAGTACCTCCTCACCAATCCTCAAGATCACCTTGCTATTCTCTGTCCACCATTCTTGTATATCCTCATGCAACCTTATCGCTTCCAACACTCTTCCCTTAAACATAGCTCTCAGCTCTGCATCTTTCAATCTCCACCACTCTATCTTTGGATCCATCCTCGGCTTCTTACTCTTCCTACATTTCCTGAGCCTGCAATCAGTTACTACTATCCTATGTTGCACTGCTACACTCTCCCCATTTATTACTTTACAGTTGCTAATCTCCTTCAGATGGTCTCTCCTACACAACAGTAAATCTATCTGGCTCTCCCTCCCACCACTACTGTATGTAATCAATCTGTTTTCCTTTTTCTCAAAGAATGTGTTGACCAATGCCAGATCAAATGCCACTGCAAAATCAATCACTCTCTCTCCTCCCTCATTTCTCTCGTCCACCCCCAGCTCCCACGAACTCTACCTATCCCAGCCCTCCCAATTCCCAAGTGGCCATTTAGATCTCCTCCCAAAATTACCCTCTCCCTTATAGGAATTGTTCTAAGCTCCTGGTCCATTTCCTCCCAAAATACATCCTTCTCCTCCGATGTACAACCAGTTTGTGGGGCATAGGCACACACCACATTGACAACCGTTTCTCCCAGTCCCAGCTTTAAGTTCATAATTCTGTCACTCTTTCTATTCACACCAAGTAAGCTTTCCATCAGGTCTTTGGATAGTATTAGTCCTACACCATTCCTCCCTTCCTCATTTGCTCCACTATAGAACAATTTGCAACCTTCACCCAGTTCCCTCGCCTTATTTCCTTTCCACCTGGTCTCCTGTACACACAGCAATCCAATTCTCCTCCTCTCCATCAGGTCCACCAGTTCTCTCCCCTTCCTAGTCATCGTCCCCACATTAAGAGTGCCTACCCGCAGCACCACCTCTGACACTCTCCCTCGAGCTTGTCTCTTTAACCCAGCCCGCCCATGACTGGGTAGCCCTTGCTGTCTTTCCGGAGGGGTCAGGCGAAGCTCCAATATGTCGCCTAATGGGAACGCCTTAGTATGGTGACTATTCTCGTTATCTGTACTGGCCATATTTTGGTTTTGGCATTATTTTTATGGCCGGATGCCCTTCTTGCCGCCAACCCTCCCCATCTAACCGGGCTTGGGACCGGCACCAAGCTGAGGCTGGCTTGCCCCCCTCAGTGGCTGGGTTTATATATATATATATATATATATATATATATATATATATATATATATATATATATATATATATATATATATATATATATATATATATATATATATATATATATACAGTGTTGCCTCACTTATCGCGGTAGTTCGGTTCCAGGACCCACCGCGAACCAGGAAATCCGCGAAGTAGGATCCGCCTATATGTACATAGATATTTTAATATATTTTTACGTTTGCACTGTATAAACCCTCCCTGCACTGTTAAAAAAACACCCTTTACATTATAAATAACAGAAAGCAAAGTAAATTTTTATGAAAGTGATAGAAAAATTACGGTGACTGAGGTGATAATGACTTGACATACATACTCATTTACAATTATTTTTTCATTTACGTACTGTATAAACCCTCCCTGCACTGTTAAAAAAAACACCCTTTACATTATAAATAACAGCACGCAACGTAAATTTAAAAAAAAAATGAAAATACTGAAAATGTTTTTTTTTCAGTATTTTAATATTTTTGCGTATACCCATAAAATAAAATAATAATTTATCCAAAAAAAAATCCGCGATAGAGTGAGACCGCGAACCAAGAAGCGCGATACAGCGGGGTAACACTGTATATATATATATATATATATATATATATATATATATATATATATATATATATATATATATATATATATATATATATATATATATATACCCAGTTCTTGGAACAACGCAAAGATAGGTTCTCAGAAGTGACGTGTAATGTAAAAATCGCATAATGTAACGAGTCATTTTCCATAAGAAACACTGATTCTCTAAGTCAAATTGATGTAAAATGCAACACAACGAAAGGGTATCAAAATATCGTCATTTATGACATAATTTTACTATGAATTCTTACATAAAAGGGCAATTTTTTGCTGTTTCTAGTTTAGATAGAGCCCTTTCCTTTTACACCTGGCACCAACACTTGCTTCCATTGCTAGTGACGAAGTTATCGTACAGAATCGTTGATTATCTAAGTCAATTTGAATTAAATGCAACAAAACGAAAGGATATCAAAACATCGTCATTTATGACATTATTTTACAATGAATACTTACATAAAAGGGCAATTTTTTGCTGTTTATAGTTTAGATAGAGCCCTTTCCTTTTACACCTGGCACCAACACTTGCTTCCATCCCTAGTGATGAAGTTATCGTACAGAAACGCTGATTATCTAAGTCAAATTGAAGTAAAATGCAACACAACGAAAGGATATTAAAACATCGTCATTTATGACATTATTTTACTATGAATACTTACATAATAGGGCAACTTTTTGCTGTTTATAGTTCAGATAGAGCCCTTTCCGTTTTACACCTGGCACCAACACACGTTAAAGATTCCAGAAAATCGTCCTTTTTCACCCCCTCCCCCCAACTCAGGGTGTCCCCTTAATTCCCATGTAAACGTATGCACATGGCAGCAAGGTGGGAAAGTGCCTCCGAGGCAGTTGCTTATTTACAAAAATGAATTTTTTTCTTTCGAATATTTTGCGCGGGTGTTATTCGTGTATTTCGCATTTTTTTTTTTACTATTATTTTTTGGGGGTGTTATTCCAATTTCGGGTATTTAAAAAAAAAAAAACGTAAAAAGCGAGCTGAGGGTATATATATATATATATATATATATATATATATATATATATATATATATATATATATATATATATATATATATATCCCCTTATTTTTGCTTTTTTTGATGTTGGCTACCCCCCAATTGGAGGAGACAGCCAAGGTAGATAGATAGATATATATGAATCATTTTTACCCCGACCAGGACTTGAACCTTTATCTGTGTTATGCCCATGGTCTCATCGCCATAGGCTTGCTGAATCCTTTGGATAGTTTGCACATGCGTATCACCAAGCTTCTGTTAAAACTTGATGCAATGCCACTGCTCGATGCGCTCAGACATGTTGCATATATACAAAAATCCGATGAGTGTGTGCTGGACCTCTGGACCCTAGGTGTCGGGAACTGGCCCAGCCTACTGGTGCCAAAATTTCCGCATACACAGGAAAGGTGGCACCACCTCCCACTTGAAGGAATTACTGAATGGAATATTATAATTTTTTATTATTATGGACCAAGGTAGGATACTTTTTGAATAAACCTCGTACATTTATTTATACAAGAAACTATGCACGAGAGTCTAAAAACCTGGGCAATCAGGAGAGGCACTAGATTTGCGTGACCGATAATCCAAGAGGTTGATATACGACTAATAATCCAAGAGGCTGATATACAATTAACTACCTTACTTATAAATACCCAGCAGTACACAATTTACTTGCTAATGCTGGCGAGCCGTGCAATATGCTTATGGTCTTGTACAACCGTGTTTGTGTTAATACAGTAACATTCAGTTATTTCATCGAAATCAGCAATCTTTGTATTACTATAATTAATTATAGGCACAGAGGATAGATCAACACATAACTTTCAACTTCCGGGGTCCATCTGCAGTTATCACCATATTACTAGGAGAATAGTCAGGATATTTTTCTGTGAAATCTAGAATCAAGAACTCCTCATTTGCTACTTCCCTTGAGGTCATAATTCAATCAAATATGTAGTTTCAAGCTCAGTCACTTCTCCCAGTTGGGTAACAAAACCGCTTTGTTCCTCTTCTTGCAGAACACATGCAGACACTGAAGTGCTTGTAAGGAGAGCTACCACTGCTTGATCATTAATCACTTCTTTAGTTATCTTGTGATAATTAAATATAATTATATCCTTTCTCACAAGACCATCAGATCTAATACTTACATAGTTTAGATAACAATGAAATATAACTTGCATATGCACCTGAATACCCCTTAAAAGAAATAATCTGTTTTATCCTCTCTTTAATTCTGATAAAGTTTGAAGGCATTATAATTCAAAGTAGTTATGAGTACTGAAATATCTATTTTTGTAACAATGGACTCGGTATTGATATTTTTATCAAATAATGATACTGCTGAGCCTGTGTCCAGTAGAGTAACTTGGTATGCTTCGACCACAATTACTTTTAAACGGATCCCAATACCATCTAGATATGAGTTGTATGAACTTAGCTTTACTGATGGGTTGTCTCTGTGATGACGACGACTTTGTTGGAGGAGGCATCAATGTATAATGGTCCCTTTGAACTTTTCCCCTTTGATTTTGTAGAATGATATATGGAGTTTTTTTTCTGAAGAGAGAAGGCTTGGGGTTTCTTCTCCGTGGACCAAACAGAGGCCATGTGTCCAGGACCCAAATATTTGTAGCAATGTTGGATGAGGTGTGTCACACCTATACACACTCTCATGCTGTGCCCTATTCCATGACATTTTCCAAGCCTTTTATGATCATAGCTCATCTCTACCTTCTCTATGTCCTCCAGCTCTCAGCCCACTGCTTCTCTCTTATTTGTCATTGCCACAACAGGCCTTACCACCGTAACCTGGCTGACTTTTGAACTAGTATTCTAAGTTAGACACTATCACTGAAATGGTGTCTCGAGAATCTAGCAAGAAATGACAGCTAGCAGGGAGAATTTTCTTTAGCGCAGTTTTCACAACACTCCAGCGGGTATTATGGTTGTAGTTTACTCCGACCCTTCCCACTGAGTCTGTTAAGGGCTTTTTTCCTTTCCACAAACTAAATTATTATTTCACCAGGTTTTCCTCAGTGCTTATGATATACTCAATTAAGGAGTCATTGGACTGGGGCATTGCGAAATACTTTGGGGTGAGCTCTTAAAGTTTCTCAATTTTTATTTTCAACCACAAGTCTCTACTCACTATATTAGGTGCTGAAACAATGCACCTGTTTATCACTTTATTTATCCGATGCTTATTCAACCTCTTCTCACATAATACGTAGGGACAGTTGGTTTAGGAAGTCTTGCACTGGAAAAATCAAAGTTTATTCAACTCCTTCTATGTCAGTTCCATCGCACTATATAGGACAGTCTTTAATTCTTGAGGCTCTATTGATAGGGTTATTTTGACTGTTGAAGCACCACATTAATCAGATCATATGCTCCAGCTCTCCATCGTCATATATTCTGGTAGGGTTTCCTGTCTGGGTCACAGGCCAATTTTCATATAAGTCACACGATATATTGAGGAGGTGGGTTTTTGAAGATTTCTGCCACATCCTTGTCGGGATTACCTCCTCTTCTGAAAAGTTGCTCTCAACATCAGCTTCAGACTCGTATATATAGGTATCACCTCCTACTGCACTCGTACGTTTATCTAGTATGAGATATCTCTCTTATGACTGTGTATATTCTATTTGCGACTCTTCTGCATTTGCTGTAACTCTCTGTAATTCTTTCTGTAGTTCTTGAATTTGTCTGTCCTTTTCTTTGTGCTCCTCAGTCCTGGCTGCAGATGCTGATTTGCTCCAGTCGTTTCTACGTTGAAGAACGTGTCTCTACCTGAATCACTATTTTGAAAAGCTTTTGAAGCAATGATGTGAGGCTCTAGTCTTCTTGCAAATGCTGTGGGTCCCTCCGTAGCTGTCATCAGTTATGCAGTATTTACAACATCAGAACCAGTGGGTATTTCAGATTAAATGCAGCGGTAATACAAGGGAGTGAGAGTTTTATTATTAAGTGCAGTAAGTTTTCTATTAACCATGAAGAACATTCCAATGTGACTGTCTGCATGCCAAAAATATTTACTTTACATTAGTCATTCAGAAAACTGATAATCACATGAGATATATCGTTTTTACAGATGGCTCCAGTAAATGAGGAGGAGGATCCAATATCACACCTTGCAATATTAAATGAAAAACACCATGGTCAGTATAGGACATCATCACCGACATTGGCGACTTTAATGGAAGTAATCTCTTTAATATCACTAACAGTTAAACTTAGCATGCATAAACCTTTATAAGAATAATGTCCATAAAAAGCTAATTGTGATGTCTTTCAGTAAAGAAAGCATTGCCTAACATACTAAATGTAAGATTGAAAATGGCTTCAATAAAATGTGCTTAAAGTTTTCAAGTTCCTTGACAAATATATATAATTTCATTAATTGTTGCACATAATTTCCTAATATGGACCACAATACTAGATTTCTCCTTCTGATATTCAGGAACATATAAACAGCTTATTTAATTTATACACCATATTTAATACAATCAGACTATTAGTAAAGCTTCTTTGTTACAATAACAATAAGTAAAGAAGATAAAAACAGAATATAAAAATTAATTAAAAAAAAAAAAAACTGCACTAAGGTATTAACATTTTGCATAATTTACAGTTCCAAAAACAAGAAAGAAGAAAGAGGCTACTAAAGCTGTGTAAGTATCTTGGCTCAATAATCAAAATGAGTTTTCACATCCTACATGTATCTAGAAATATAAGTATTAATCATATGCAACATCTCTCACTGAAGATATTCCCTATTTTATGACATAAAAGATGCACGAGCATATTAGATGTACCCTCATTCCGACAGGGCATATTCAGGAAAAGTTTTTAGTGTATTTAAGCTAGCAATACATTACATAACCTTACAAAACATAAACTATAGCAATAAACATTACAAAAGATCACTTTTTCACTCTTTCTTGTTACTTTATATACGATGATTCCTAATACACTACTGGTAAGAACAATAATGATACAGGTAATAAAAATTATATAATTTAATAACATTATTATGAAGGTGGTTAGGTAGTACTGGCCATCTTGGGTAAAATTAATGAGCTTTGGGAAGGCCTCACCTTCGCATATAAGACTTGGGGCAAATTTTTTAGCCCCTTGCATTTTTTATGCCATCAAATGCGACAAGTTCAACCCCTCACTAAAGTGTCAATATCCTGTCTTAAAATTTGGTTATACTGTACTAATATTCTGCTCTGGTTGTATTAAAGTAAGAAAAACCATTTCCATAACTTTAAAGGGCTATTGTGCCATATTAAGGCTTAATGATAAAATACGATTTCCTTGAATAAAGAAATTAAAATATTCTTTACAGATCAGCAAAGAAGACTAGTATAAGAAGACCCCCAAAATGGGTAGGTAAAAGCTATTAAATTTTCTCATATTTGCATTTCAAATACTTTGTTACTTAATAATAATATTAATAATAATAATAATAATAATAATAATAATAATAATAATAATAATAATAATAATAATAATACCCTACCAGTAATAAAGATAAAAAGAGTGAAATGCAGTTACGGATTTGAATATTTCCAAATATTCCACATCCTACTGTGGACTGTCGTTCTACAGGTCCCAGGTTCAGAGCCGGATAGTAGGGGGTAAAATATTTGGATATAGTTGGGAATACTAATTATAATAATAAAATGTGTTTTCCTTGTACATGCCAAGCTTATCCTGCTTTAGCTAGTGGAATAGTCGTATCACATAAAAAAAAAAAAAAAAATATTTTTATGTACCATATGTATTTTTTTAATATTTCATATATATTGATCTCTCTCCCAGCAGAATCAACATAAAATGGTCAGGATACCATTAATATTCATTATCTTCCCTTCAACTGTAATCATCACTCAAAATGACAAATGTACATGATGGGGAGAGTTAACAAATCTGAGCCTGCAATTAGTCAGAATTTTAAAGCCAGGCGTTGAGCTCTTGAGCTCCCTTGACTTACAATGGTTATACAGGGGGTCCCGGCTAGTCGTCTCTAATTTGGACCATGAAAACGCAACTAATAACAAAACCATTTTTCCCATTATAATCAATGTAAGTATAGTCTAATATAGACCGGCCATCCTACATCTATGTATTACTTCTATTACAAACAACAATCAAATGAGAAGTTTTATATAAGCAGTTGGAAATAACAGTAACGGAAAAGAGAACAAATATAAAATGAAGTAATAATGTTCTTAAAGGGAAAAATGTAGCACAATGTACCTGAGAACAGTGAGGCAGCAAATAATGGTTGGGAGGGGAAGGACTAGCTATTCACTGGAGGAGGATGGGGCTTCAAAGTCAATCTGATAGGCAATGGAATAATCTTAGTAACAACATCATCTTGATATATAGGTTACTTTCACTGCATTAATGATAATAATAATAATAATAATAATAATAATAATAATAATAATAATAATAATAATAATAATAATAATAATAATAATAATACGTATGAGAGAGAGAGAATTCAACTCATACAAATGGTTATCAAATATCATTATTATTATTAATGGTGACATCCCTTCATCAGTGTATCATCGGTAGATGATCCAGTTCTCCCTTTTTTTACAGCATCTTTGGTCCATTGAACTAAGCTGTGGCACTCTAGACTAGAGTTTCCAAGTTTGATTCCCGACAAGGAAGGGAAATTATTTGAAGACATTTAAAAATACGTAATTGCATCACATTATTATTATTATTATTATTATTATTATTATTATTATTATTATTATTATCATTATTATTATTATTAATATTAGTATTATTATTATTATTATTATTATTATTAAACACAAAGAAGACATTTGTCTAAGCACTCTCTCTCTCTTATATAATACATCATATTATTTTTATTATTACTATTATTTTTATCATTATTATCATTATTATTATTATTATTATTATTATTATTATCATTATTATTATTATATTATTATTACATTATTATTATTATTATTATTTTTGTTATTATTATTATTATTGTGATGCACCGAGATTATAGTCCTTTGCTTTGCATCTCTCTCTCTCTCTCTCTCTCTCTCTCTCTCTCTCTCTCTCTCTCTCTCTCTCTCTCTCTCTCTCTCTCTCTCTCTCGCGTGTCCCCCTCCCCGCTGTCACATATACACCGACCTCGAAGGATGTCTATCCCCCCTTGCAGAGACAGTTAGCTCTGGAGACTATCGCTGATGTATCCACGTCTGTCCCTGCAGCGCACCACGTCTATGTTGATGGTTCTGTGCAAGCAGATGGGAGGGCGGCATGTGCTGTGTTTTCCCCCACCATGGAGCCGCCTGTGCCGGCTGATTCATGGATTGGCCGTAGACTACCCACCTCGTCGAGCTCCACCTACTGTGAACTGAATGCCATCTTGGATGCCGTGACTCTCCTTGTTCGACGACGAGTGAATGGGGTAATAATTTGTGACTCCCAATCGGCCCTACAAGCCCTATCCTCGCCAAGACCTATCTGTGGTCGTGCTGTGGGAGATATACTATGTCGCCTCGCGGCCGCTCGGGATGCTTCTCTTGTTGTGTCATTTGTTTGGACTCCATCCCACATTGGGCTGACTGGCAACGACACAGCGGATCGTCTTGCCAAGGCGGCCTGTATGCTGGATGGGCATGCTGTGGACGCTGAGCCCTCCCTCCGATGCCTACGTAACATCATCTACTCAGCTGGGTTTGCCATGACGGTCCAGCGCAGGGACACGGAGAGGGCCAACAGTGTGTCCATACAGCACCATGATCACTTTCTTCACAGTCGCTACAAGTATCGCAGACGCGGGTTAATGGTGCGGAAAAACAATGTAGTTAGTGCTCGGCTCAGAATGGGGTATCGGCCTTTATGGCAGGTCTCCCAGACTCTAGATATGCCACAGTACACCTCCTGTAAACTATGCGACCATCCTAATGCTAACACTCTTGACCACTATTGTCTTCAGTGCCCCACAGTGAGAGATGTTTTACCACGAGGTCAGAACTTAATACAGATCTGCTCATTTTTACTTAATGATGACAACCTTGATGTTATTCTTGCTCGTTATCCTCACTTTGGTGGCCATTAATTATATTGAATTATACATATATTTTCTGTATGTTGCTGTATAATTCTGTTTGTGCATTCTGCGTTTCTCTGAGCTTTACTTTTGCATATAATGTACTCTGTGCTGCCATACTGTGAGTTGTGTGTTAGTATGCAGCAATGTTTTATCAATATGTACACCTCCCTGTAAACCATGTTCAACTCTTGGTTTTGTATCCATTTGAAGCATTATTTGTATGAACTCATGTAATGTCTGACGCCTTGGCGCAATAAATTAATAAAATAAAATAATCTCTCTCTCACTCTCTCTCTCTCTCTCTCTCTCTCTCTCTCTCTCTCTCTCTCTCTCTCTCTCTCTCTCTCTCTCTCTCTCATTCTAATTTAAAAACACCTGAAATAAGACAAAGCATCACACAATTGACAGAGAATACAGCAAACCAATATTGGTACAGTACTGTATTATAAAAACAACAATGAATTTGTGCGTGACATCATATGCTATAAGAGCCATCTATTGACAAAAAAAAAACGAAACACTTGAGAAAGTTTTCATCATTGCCTCAATATTCTGACAATAAAAGAGTGAAACAATGAACATCAGGGACCCCCTGAACTTTACAGTACTAGTATTTTAGCAAAGGCTAACACTTACAAAAAATCCCATTTAGAAAACATTCGCTCGTTACGTTACTCTTTGACTACTGACTTTTGCCCATTTTTTGGTGTATACAATTTGCCATCCCTGAATCAGCTTTTAGTTGCTTTAGAGAAAGTGGAGAAATTAATGAATATGGGAGCTCCAAACCCCCACATGTCTATTTCGTTACTTTATAAATATTTTCTAAGTGTAAATACTTTTGTACCCTAGCTTTCTTTGCACATACTATAGACTGAACATTTTTCACCACTCCTAAAACTGCAATACAAAGTTTTAAGTGGCTTAAAACAGGCTATGACATATTCTACCTTCAAAGCCCGCTATATTTTTCTAGCTAGAGCTTCTTTCCTTTGGAGTGCAATGCATACCGTTCATAGGATGGTATTAATATACTAATACTACTACTACTGATAAAAATAATAGATAATAATAATCATAATAATAATAAAAATAATAGCTTATAAAGATGAGCTCTATATCCATAGACAGAAATGAGTGATGCAGCAGAAGGAGGTGATGCTGAAAATCTGCACAAGCTTTTGAGAGAAAATCCGAATATCTTGGATTATCAGAATGAAGCTGGACAGACGTTACTCCATCTATCAGCAAAAGGAATACATATGGACTGCTGTCGCATACTGGTTGAACAAAGTAAAAAGGAGATTGATATCAGAGATAAAAGAGGAGGGTCAACACCAATCTTACTCTCAATTCGACCAGGAGAAACTTCATTTCAGATCACAAAACTGTTACTCGAGAAATCAGGCAATCCTTACACTTCTGTTCGTCTGCCAAAGTCAAAAACTGCTTTGCATATTGCAGCTGCAGTTGGTAATGTCGATACAGTTAAACTGCTTATAGAAAAAACAAAATGCATACATGATAAGGACAGTGAAAAATCTACTCCACTGCATATAGCTGCCAAAAATGGTAATGATCAAGTATGTAGGGAATTATTAACGGCTAAGGAAATGATGAAAGATGAACGAGACAGTCATCAGTACACTGCCCTACACTGGGCAGCTAAACGAGGTTACTCGAGAACCATAGATGAATTGTTAAGAGTGGGATGTGAAGTTGATGCTAGAGATAAGAAAGGCAACACACCTCTCCACCTATTTTGTCTGTATGCAAAAGGAAAACCATATCTGGAAGAGATTAAGCCACAATGTTCCGAGTCTCTATTAAGATGTGGTGCAAATCCAAATGCTCAAAATTATGATAAAAGAACACCATACCACATTGCACAATTCTGCAGATTTGAAATACTGACCACATTCAGTTCCTATTCAGTTGACTTAACAATTGAAGATAAAGATAAAAGAACAGCGTTACATTACGCAGCCTTACGAAAAGATTGTATGCAAGTGAATTTCTTTCTTTCTAGGGAAGAAATTGCCAGTTGTGATATAAGACAGCTTATTAATAAAAAAGACATCACTGGAGAAACTGCATTACACAAAGCTATTAAAGCTGGTTCCTTAAATAGTTGCAAGCTACTTATAGAGAATGATGCTGATATATATGCTACTTGTGATGCAAAAACTACTGTGTTACATCTTGCGGTTGAATATAATTTTCCAGACATCTGCAAGTATTTAATTACCAAAGACATTAAAGTTGACACCAAGAACATAAATTTACAGACTCCTCTGCACATTGCAGCAAAAAAAGGCCACACATTGTGCTGCAAAATATTATTAGCAAATGGAGCAAAATTCAAAGCTGTCGATTTCAATGGTGACACAGCCCTTCATCTTGCAGTTGAAGGAGATTCTGAAAAGTCTGAAGATGAGGTAAGCCACTGCTGCCAAGAGATAGTTAATAAAGGCTGGCCTTCTATTGTCACGGACAAAAACAAAGATGCATGGTGGTTCTCAATTACTCACAAAAATAAAAATAATAAAACACCAATACAAATAGCAGTAGAGAAGAAATCCCTCAGGTGTTGCCAAGTCTTGCTTATAAAAAAATCCAATCTCTTTGCGGACTGCACATATGAAATTCCAAGTCTTCTGAAACTCGCATCTGATAACGAGCTGTACCATATACTTGGATTTCTTCTCAGAAAATGTGACCATCCTAAAAATTATCAAAGCACACCAGACATAGATTTTCACCAACTAATGGAACGATCTCTTCAAAATGATAACACGTAAGAATTTTTAGCATTTTGTTTCATAATATATAACAGATTTCTTATATTTCTTAATTATGTATATATGTCATTTATAAGTCAAAATACAAAGATAGTACTGTATACCGTGGCACCAGTGCCAACAGATTTTCTACCTTAATATTATTGAATCCTATATTTTTTAATTATATTCAACAATATTAGGGAGATAGTCGAGGCTCTTATAGACAGTCATTTTTGGGAAGAGGCTCTCCAGCTCAAGGAAGACTTACCACAGAGGAACAATGATAATTTGAAGCAACTTATTGATAAGTATCCACATCTAACAGAAACAGTGCTTGAGAGAGGTCTACCTTCTAATGATAAATGTGAAGAGGAAGAAGAAGATAACAATATGCTAGGAAACGTAGCAGAAACTCAGGAAGGATATAAAATATATTATTTAAATGAGAAACAAAGTAAGTACACTTGAAAGTAACCACCATAATTTAGTAAATAATACCATATTTAAGTTGAACATATTTTATTAGCTCATTCATCTTCAGCTAATGGGAACAGTTGAACTCTATAACCTCAAAAATTAAAAGTGGACTCAAGTATAAGCCATATTTTAGACTTCTAAATGTCTATATACTTAGAGGCCACCCATATGTTTTCATAATAGAGAACACAATGGCTTTATCATACCATTTATATGCATTTATAGAGACAAACACCTTGATCTCTTTCATTTTATATTCCATTAGTTCTTATCCTGCTTTTGGACACCTGCAAATGCTCCACCAACCAATATCTGTAGTGATTCATCATTCCCTTGTAATCTTCTTTTGGGAGTAACTTACATAATCTTTCCCCACTCACCCTACTCCAAGGCAAAACAATCCGGCTGAAGATGTATCTCTCCACTACCACTCAGTTTCTTTGCTTTTCTAATGCTCGCCTAACTCCACTGACTTTGTGTCCCTCTTTGAATATTTATCCTTTTGCCATGAGTCCTTCCTGTCTTCACACCCACATTCTGAAGTTCTTTACATTGAAAACTTTAATGTACACCACAGTAGGTGGCTTCATTCTTCTCACAGTGATGTGGGAGAAGTGAGGCCCATGTTTTCTCTATCACTCACGATCTGGAGCAGATTATGAAACATCTTATGTGAGTTCCTGATCTCCACAACCATCCAGCTAACACTCTTGACCTATTGTTTACTTCTAATCTGACAAACTATTCATATTCTGTACTTTCCCCTCTTGGTAGCTCTGACTATATGAACTCAGTCTCTTACATTTTCACTCCCCCTTCATCGAGTCCTTATACTCAACGCCGTCTTTGGCACTTCAAGCATTCCCAACATGAATATGCGTAACTTTCTCTTTGATTTCCCATGGGATGGCTACTGCTTTCAACCCACAACCCTGATCAGGTAGCTCTAAACGTTGTTGAGTTAATAGCTTCGAGAACAGAGGTATTCATCCCTTCCTTTATCAAAAAATTTTCTCCTCCAAATTCTTAGTTTGATTGTGCCTGCTCCATGGCTATTCAGACCTGGTATCGCGCATACTGGCTGTACGTAGCCTCCCCTTCAGACTTAACTCATATTGCTTTTATTATAAATAGAACACACTGCACTACTTGGATGCTTTACGTTCATATTTGCCTCAGGTTCTCAACCAGTATCTACCTGTTCCTAAGAAGGGTGACCATTCTATTCTTTCCAACTACCGACCAATAGCCCTAACCTCCGATATCACTAAGGTATGCAAAACTTTGCTCAATTCTCACTTCTTGAAACATTTTGTTTCTAAATCTTATTTCATGGCACCAAATCGGCTTCCGCAAGGCAAGATACACCGGTGACCTCCTGTGCTATCTTAATCATGTATGATCATCTTTTGAAAAATTACAGGGAATCCTTTGTAGTCACCCTTGATATCTTTAACGCTTTTTATATAGCGTTGCACAATGCTTTGTTAGCCATGCTTCCTGCTTATGGCTTTACCTCTTCCCTCTGTTCTTTGATTTCCAGTTTTCTTTCTGACCGCTTTATATCAGTGGTTGTTGATGGAGCAACATCTAGTTCATGTTCAGTTACCAATGGCATTCCACAGGTCTCTGTTCTTTCACTTACACTTTTTTTCTCTTTATCAACAATCTTCTCAAGTCGATATCTTCCTTTCTTCTCAATGCTTTTGCCAACAATTCTACCTTTCATTTTTCCTCTAACTTCTTATCACACCTTTCACCTGCTACTCGTCATCATTCTCGTATCACTTTTTCTTAAGTCTTCAACTCCAATTTACAGAGGGTTACATGAGTGGAACACCCAAAATTAAGTTATATTTTAATGCCTTCAAGAAAAATTTCTAGGTCTCTCTTCATCTTCTTCTCCTCTTCATATCCCTATTGTCTTCAAAACTGATGAAATTTACCCTACTAATTCTGTTAGCATACTAAGCATCCAGGTAGCCTGCTGGCTAGTACAGTGGTAACGCGCTGGCTTCGCATTCACGAGGTCGAAAGATCGGTTCCCATCCAAGACCGAGAGTTTAAGCTGTTTACTGGCAGGAACTGCTGTGATTGGACACCACAGTGGGGGGTTGGGGCTTGCCCTGGCTGACGAATACCCATTGTATTGAAATGGAAATAAAGTTTATTATTATTATTATTATTATTATTATTATTATTGGAGGAGTCGCAAAATCCAAATTTCTAAATCTGCTTATCCGCCCCTGCACATAATACTACTCGCACATCTGGGGTGCTTCTTATAGTTATCTTCTTGATAGAGTTAAATCTAAGGCAATCAGGCTCATCAATGACCCTTCCCTTACTTTATAATTTGGATTTTCCTTCTCTTCACCGTAAGGTATCATCCCTTTCTCTCTTCTATCGCTACTACTTCCATTGCTGCTCTGATGAATTGGAGAGTTGGATCCTTCCCTTGCTGCCGAGGCCACGTAACACTCGCTAAGTGGCCTCGTCTCACTAGTACGGCATGGATATTTATAATTCTTGACTTGGTTGGTGCAGCGATCCTTCTTCCCTTCCACCTCCAGACTCTGGAACTTTCTTCCTCCTTTTGTCGTTCCAGATTCTTATGACCTATCTTCCTTCAAAATGCGGATTCTACAGCTGAAGGTGTTTTGAACTTAAATAGGTCTGTCCAGGACAGTTTGATGTTAAGTCTTCCTTCAGTTACAGTTATTTTTTTATGCCTACATTTACAATGAATAGTCTTGGATATTCATTACACATCTTTTATTATCCCTTTACATCTGACAAGTCATTACACTCTCAATCTCTGTTTTTCTTTACTTTATGTATTCTTCGTGTCCAGGCCCGATGAGGGCTGTTTTATTTTATTATTTTTTGCCCGTCCTGGTGTCACAATCACAAAAAGTAAATACTTCACCAACATTACTGTGATCTCTCTTTCCATCAGGTAGCTCATATTTAGTCCAATATGCTATTTATGAATATTAGCTCATGTAGGGATAGGTCTCATCCCTAGCCATTGTTCTTGTAGGTTCCAATGTATGTTAGTATTAAAATATTTCTTTTGCACAATCTAAGAATCATGTCATAGAAAAATTCTTTATTACTATATGGGTTAAATCTTTTCCAATCTATTCCTCCATGATTAAAATTTCCCATATCTAATCAAAACCACTATATTTCCGATATTAAAATTTCCCATAAATAATATCCAGCATTTTCTCTCACAAGCAATATCCATAAATCTTGTACTGTACCTACTTTGCTTAACCTCATACACGCCATTTGTGTATTGATATCTTTGCAGTATATATACTACAATGTTACTGTATAAATCTGTCCAGAGGGATACCTGATGGTTCTTATATGAATTCAAAATTAATAAAAATAGTACAGTATGATATTAGCAACCTGTATTGTCTTAATATCCAGAAAAGTGTGAGCCATTTACAATCATATAAGTCACACTTAAATCATTCGTCATTTTGTATTAAAAATAACGTCATCCAAATATGTTTCATTTTTGGGGACACAGTCTTGTAACCAAGCCCACAAGTTTTGCACTGCAGGTCACATCATGTCTTAGAGTGTTGTTTTAAATCCCTTATGTATAAGACTCTCAGTTAGTCTGGTCAGCAGTGCTTGTTGACCACCACTTCCTCTTTGAGGTATCCCCACAAAAATTAATTACAAATAGATTAGTCAAGTAATCGAAGAAACCATGGCACATCACCAATTAGGGAATTGACATGGTTGGAATTTTTTTTTCTAACATCTATAGTGCTCTTGCTGTATGGCCTTATATATGTATTAATTTAGGAAATGAAGAGTGCTAATATCCTCTACTTGCCAACATTGTATTTATTCAAAAACAATCGCGTTCCCTTCAGGATCCAGTATAATTTCAGTGCAAGCCAAGTACTATATATATATATATATATATATATATATATATATATATATATATATATATATATATATATATATATATATATATATATATATATATATATATATATATATATATATATATATATATATATATATATATATATATATATATATATATATATATAAACAAATAAGCACATTACATATGTGAAAACATGAATAATTTTTACCCTGACCGGGACTTGAACCTAGGACTTATAATTACTAAGCCAAGGTGCTACCAACTACATCACAGAAGGTTAAAAGGAAACAGACCTTATAGCTTATATCTGCTATAGTAAGAATGGACACATTCTATCTGAATGCCACTATGTTCATATTACAGTTTCCCAACCTTACTCATGGTTTCGTTTTTGCATTTAATTCAATTCCCAATCTCATTCGGGACCAACAATAACCAAATAAGCACATTACATATGTGTAAAAATTATTCATGTTTTTGCATATGTAATGTGCTTATTAGGTTATTGTTGGTCCCGAATGAGATTGGGAATTGAATTAAATGTGAAAACAAAACCACGAGTGAGGTTGGGGAAACCGTAATATGAACATAGTGGCATTCAGATAGAATGTGTTCTTTCCTACTATAGGAGATATAAGCTACAAGGACTGTTTCCTTTTAACCTTCTGTGGTGTAGTTGGTAGCGCCTTTGCTTGGTAATTATAAGTCCTAGGTTCAGTCTCGGTCGGGGAAAAAATGATTCATATATATATATATATATATATATATATATATATATATATATATATATATATATATATATATATATATATATATATATATATATATACTGATGATAAAGGGAGAGAATTCAAATGGATGCAACTATGAGAGAGAGAGGCTGGCAATTCGTTCATTCTGAAGTTTTTCATTGTTAGAAAAAACTGATGGAAAAGGTGATGTGCGAGAGATGTTGAAGTACTGCTAATTCAATTCTTTTATTAATGCAGTATCTCATTAAAAATGCAAATGTCTCTCATCTTACACTGTTTTAAATATTGTTGTTTGCAATATACAAGGGCGGAAAATAAAAGAAAAAAATCTTGAAATTTTTCCCCTCCAAAATTACATTATAGCAACTATATCACTATTTTTATGTAAATTGAATTTGTATTTGACAAAATTTAGGTACAGTACAGTAATCTAGGCATTATTTAATTAAAGTATAGTGGAGGTTGGAAATAGACTACAGTGTTACCCCGGTTATTCGCGCTTCTTGGTTCGCGTTCTCACTCTATCGCGTTTTTTTTTTTTTTTTTTTTTTTTTTATAAATTATTATTTTATTTTATGGGTATGCGCAAAAATATTAAAATATTGAAATTTTTTTTTTCAGTATTTTCATTTTTTTATTGAAATTTACGTTGCGTGCTGTTTATAATGTAAAGGGTGTTTTTTTACAGTGCAGGGAGGGTTTATACAGTTTGTAAACGAAAAAATAATTGTAAATGAGTATGTTTCACGTCATCATCACCTCATTCATCGTAATTTTATCTATCACTTTCATAAAAATTTACGTTGCTTGCTGTTATTTATAAAGTAAAGGGTGTTTTTTTAACAGTGCAAGGAGGGTTTATACAGTACGTAAACAAAAAAATAATTGTAAATGGGTATGTATGTCAGGTCATTATCACCTCATTCACCGTAATTTTATCTATCACTTTCATAAAAATTTACGTTGCTTGCTGTTATTTATAATGCAAAGGGTGTTTTTTTTAACAGTGCAGGGAGGGTTTATACAGTACGCAAACGAAAAAATAATTGTAAATGAGTATGTATGTTACGTCATTATCACCTCATTCACCGTAATTTTATCTATCACTTTCATAAAAATTTACGTTGCTTGCTGTTATTTATAATGTAACAGTGCAGGGAGGGTTTATACAGTACGTAAACGAAAAAATAATTGTAAATGAGTATGTATATCACGTCATCATCACCTCATTCACCGTAATTTTATCTATCACTTTCATAAAAATTTACGTTGCTTGCTGTTATTTATAATGTAAAGGGTGTTTTTTTAACAGTGCAGGGAGGGTTTATACAGTACGTAAACGAAAAAATAATTGTAAATGAGTATGTATATCACGTCATCATCACCTCATTCACCATAATTTTATCTATCACTTTAATAAAAATTTACGTTGCTTGCTGTTATTTATAATGTAAAGGGTGTTTTTTTTAACAGTGCAGGGAGGGTTTATACAGTACGTAAACGAAAAAATAATTGTAAATGAGTATGTATGTCACGTCATTATCACCTCATTCACCGTAATTTTATCTATTACTTTCATAAAAATTTACGTTGCTTGCTGTTATTTATAATTTAAAGGGTGTTTTTTTAACAGAGCAGGGAGGGTTTATACAGTACGTAAACGAAAAAATAATTGTAAATGAGTATGTATGTCACGTCATCATCATATTCACGATAAGTTTTCCTATCACTTTCATAAAAATTTACGTTGCTTGCTGTTATCTATAATGTTAAGGGTGTTTTTTTTAACAGTGCAGGGAGGGTATATACAGTACGTAAACGAAAAAATAATTGTAAATGAGTATGTATGTCACGTCATTATCACCTCATTCACCGTAATTTTATCTATCACTTTCATAAAAATTTACGTTGCTTGCTGCTATTTATAATGTAAAGGGTGTTTTTTTAACAGTGCAGGGAGGGTTTATACAGTGTAAACGTAAAAATATATTAAAATATCTATGTACATATAGGCCGATCCTACTTCGCGGATTTCCTTGTTCGCGCCGGGTCCCGGAACCGAACTACTGCGATAAGTGAGGCAACACTGTATAGGCAAAGTATAGACGCATTTATAAATACGTGTCAACTTCTGGTAGCTTTTTATTTACATGGGAAATGGTGGTACCAATTAACAGCATAAGATGAGGGATAACTGTGGAACATTTACAAGGATATTTTGATTAGATAGCAAACTGTAAACATATTGACATAAATAACATTACTACTTTTTTATTAGATGCTGTAGGCCACAATGAGCCAGAGACTCATCCCGTATCAAAACTCCTTGCCCATGATGACAAAAGGCTTCTCGAACATCCTCTTCTTACATGCTGGAGGGAGTACAAGTGGAATACATACGTACAGTACTATTACCTGCTCTCAGCTTTATCAGTTACCATACTTGCGGCTCTTATAACAGCATATATACTCAGCGCAAGGTAATAAAATATACAGTATTGAAATGGTATAAATTAATATCTTATAATAATGCTGTAATAATAATAGGAATAAAATAATAATAATAATAATAATAATAAAAACAATAATAATAATAATAATAATACTATTAATAATAATAATAATAAACAAAAGCATATTTACTGTGCACAAGTTAATGATATAGTTGCGTGATGTACAGTGGTGACTGCAACCCACGAACGCCTGTACCCACGAACAAAATTTTGAAAAAATTTTTACCCCAACCCATGAACACGCATGTGTTGGCCAAGCCACCACGTGTCCCCCTTGCCCGCTTACAGTTCTGTATTGGTACCCGAGCTGTGTGGTTCATTCATGATCTGTTCGTAGTTTTTGCTTCATTTTTCATTGTTTTACCTTTCAAATAGCCCTTATTATGGCCTCTAAGAATGTCAAAAGTGTTAGTGATATTAGCGGCAAACACCCTAAATGCATAACAGTGGAAACAAAGAAAGAAATAATCTCTAAACATGAAAATGAGGATCGTGTGTCCAATCTCACCATGCAGTATAACAATGCAAAATCAACCATCTGTATTATTTTAAAGGATAGAGAGATCTTAAAGGTGGCTGACGTGGCTAAGGGAGTAAATATATTAATGAAGAAAAGGTCACAATTAATAGTAGAGGTAGAAAAATTATTGTTGTGGATAAATTAAAAACACCTGGTTGGAGATAGTATTAGCGAGGCCATAATATGCGATAAGGCTTTGCAAATCCACCATGATTTAGTACCCTTCAGGCACATGGACAAGGAAATGTTCAGAAATAGTTATGTAACCTATGTGAGGCCAAAACTCGAATATGCAGCCCCCTTTTGGAATCCGCACTTGAAAAATCACATAGCTAAGCTTGAAAAAGTTCAAAGACATGCCACGAAACTGGTGCCAGAAATACGCAATCTCAGTTATAATGAGAGGCTGAGGGAATTAGACTTACCATCACTCGAAGCTAGAAGATTGAGGGGGGGATATGGTGACAGTCTTTAAATTCCTTCATGGTTATGATAGAGTGGATAGGGATCGATATTTTGATATGGTTGGCTCTAGAACTAGAGGTCATAGTTTGAAGCTTCGTGAGAAAACTTCTTTGCAGGATGTAAGGAAAGACTTTTTCAGTGTAAGAGTAGTTGATAATTGGAATTGGCTAAGCGAGGAGGCAGTTAATGTTATCTCAATCCATAGTTTTAAGGACAGGTATGATAAGTATCACTAAGTAGAAAACGGAGCCGATGAGGAGACGGGAAGATACGAGCTTTGGGCTCTTTCCCGTAAACACAATTAGGTAATCACACACACACACACACACACACACACACACACACACACACACACACACACACACACACACACACACACACACACACACACACACACACACACACACACACACACACACACACACTCTGCTCATAAGTGAAAGGATTCAAGTCGAAGAAATAAACTTGGCTATAGAAAGTGAGTTCAAGGAATTTCTTGTTGCTCGCATAAATACTGGGTCAGAGAGCATTATAATAACTGTTGTATACAACCCACCAAGGAACCAAAATAGGCTTGAAATTTATGAGGAAAGTCATATAGGTACTATTGAAGTCATAAACTCAGTTGTTAACATGGCACGGGAAAAAAAATGTAGGATTTTGATTATGGGAGACTTTAATCATAAAGAGATAGATTGGATAAATCTTGACCCACACAGTGGTGAGGACTCATTCGGGGCAAGATTCCTAGATTGCGTACAAGGGAATTTCCTACACCAACATGTAATGGAACCAACAAGGGCCAGGGGTGGGGATGAGCCATCACTACTTGATCTAGTGTTCACAGATAATGTGTTGGATATTGAAAAAATTGAGTATGAACCACCAATTGGAAAGAGTGACCACTGTGTGTTGTTGATGGAATATATCATTGAAGATATTCTTCCTGAGAGTAGAGGCACTGAGGACATGAGGAGGAACTATCCGAAAGGAGATTACATCAAAATGAATGAGCTTTTTGCAGTTATTGACTGGAGAACCTTATTTTACAACAAATCTGTACAAGAAATGTATGACATCTTTTGTGAGAAATATGGGAAGATAGTAGATTGCTGCATACCTGTCACCAAAGTAGGTGTAATTCATGCCAGAGAGAAATGGTTCGATAATGGGTGTAAAAGAGCTAAGGAGTGGAGAGACAAATGCTGGAAAAGGTATAGGAGGAGAAAAAACATAAATGCCTGGCAAACCTACAAAAGAGCAAGAAATGACTACCTAAGTAAAAGGAGAGAGGCAGAGAGAGACTATGAGAGGGACATCACCAGGAAGGCTAAAGAAAATCCCAAGCTTTTCCACAGCTTTATCAGAGGAAAACCGAAGGTAAAAGAACAGGTTTTAAGGCTAAAGAGAGCGGATGGAAGCATCACTGAGACGGATGAAGAGATCTGCAAAGAATTGAACAAGGAATTTCAGTCAGTATTTACAGTAGAAAATACCCCACCCCCTCAGATTGCAGTGATAGAAGCTCAAGGGCCGGTATTAGAGAACATCAACCTTACAGCCACAGAGGTATGAAAAGCGCTGATGGATTTAGATGTTCATAAAGCTACAGGTCCTGATGACATATCCCCTCATGTGCTTAAAAAATGCGCAAACACAATATCAGTGGCACTAAGTATCATATTTAAGGAGTCACTGGAGTCGGGGGAGATTCCAAGATGCTGGAAACAAGCAAATGTGATACCTATCTTCAAAAAGGGAAGGAGGGATACGGCTCTGAACTATAGACCAGTTTCCTTGACCAGCATAGTTTGCAAAGTTATGGAGAAACTACTAAGGAAACATATCTCTCTTCACTTGGAATCCTTCAACTTTTTGTCAGTGAGGCAACATGGCTTCAGAGAAGGTAGATCAACAGTAACAAACTTATTAGAATTTTATGATGAGGTAAGCCAAATCTTACAGGAAAGAGAGGGCTGTGCAGATTGCATATTCCTAGACTTCCAGAAAGCATTTGACACTGTTCCACATGGGAGACTTATTAGGAAGCTGCAATCAATGGCTAGAATAGGTGGGAATGTTTTGGAATGGATAAAAACTTACTTAGAAGGAAGGGAACAGAGGGTTAGAGTAAGACACTCAGTGTCTGAATGGAGAAGAGTTAATAGTGGAGTTCCACAGGGTTCAGTTTTAGTGCCACTTTTGTTCCTTGTATATGTAAATGACCTACCAGAGTCTGTAAATTCATTCATGAATATGTTTGCAGATGATGCAAAGATTGTGAAGAAAGTAAAAAACAAGAACAATGGTAGAGAACTTCAGGAGGATCTAAATAATCTGCATGAGTGGTCAGAAAAGTGGCTAATGAAATTCAATACTTCAAAATGTAAGGTAATGAGAATGGGTACAAGTGCAAGAAGGCCCAAGCTTGACTACTCGGTGGCTGGAGTACAACTTCAAGAGACAGAAAATGAGAGAGATCTAGGAGTAAACATACTGGCAGATTTGTCTCCAGAAATACATATAAATGGCATAGTAAGGGCAGCATATGCATTCTTATCAAATGTAAGGGTAGCCTTCAGGCACATGGACAAGGAAATGTTCAGAAATATTTATGTAACCTATGTGAGGCCAAAACTCGAATATGCAGCCCCCTTTTGGAATCCGCACTTGAAAAAGCACATAGCTAAGCTTGAAAAAGTTCAAAGACATGCCACAAAGCTGGTGCCAGAAATACGCAATCTCAGTTATGATGAGAGGCTGAGGGAATTAGACTTACCATCACTCGAAGCTAGAAGAGTGAGGGGGGATATGGTGACAGTCTTTAAATTCCTTCATGGTTATGATAGAGTGGATAGGGATCGATATTTTGATATGGCTGGCTCTAGAACTAGAGGTCATAGTTTGAAGCTTCGTAAGAAAACTTCTTTGCAGGATGTAAGGAAATACTTTTTCAGTGTAAGAGTAGTTGATAATTGGAATTCGCTAAGCGAGGAGGTAGTTAATGCTATCTCAATCCATAGTTTTAAGGACAGGTATGATAAGTATGACTAAGTATAAAATGGAACCGATGAGGAGACGGGAAGATACGAGCTTTGGGCTCTTTCCCGTAAACACAATTAGGTAATCACACACTACTTGATCTAGTGTTCGCAGATAATGTGTTGGATATTGAAAAAATTGAGTATGAACCACCAATTGGAAAGAGTGACCACTGTGTGTTGTTGATGGAGTATATCATGGAAGATATTCTTCCTGAGAGTAGAGGCACTGAGGACATGAGGAGGAACTATCCGAAAGGAGATTACATCAAAATGAATGAGCTTTTTGCAGTTATTGACTGGAGAACCTTATTTTACAACAAATCTGTACAAGAAATGTATGACATCTTTTGTGAGAAATATGGGAAGATAGTAGATTGCTGCATACCTATCACCAAAGTAGGTGTAATTCATGCCAGAGAGAAATGGTTCGATAATGGGTGTAAAAGAGCTAAGGAGTGGAGAGACAAATGCTGGAAAAGGTATAGGAGGAGAAAAAACATAAATGCCTGGCAAACCTACAAAAGAGCAAGAAATGACTACCTAAGTAAAAGGAGAGAGGCAGAGAGAGACTATGAGAGGGACATCACCAGGAAGGCTAAAGAAAATCCCAAGCTTTTCCACAGCTTTATCAGAGGAAAACTGAAGGTAAAAGAACAGGTTTTAAGGCTAAAGAGAGCGGATGGAAGCATCACTGAGACGGATGAAGAGATCTGCAAAGAATTGAACAAGGAGTTTCAGTCAGTATTTACAGTAGAAAATACCCCACCCCCTCAGATTGCAGTGATAGAAGCTCAAGGGCCGGTATTACAGAACATCAACCTTACAGCCACAGAGGTATGCAAAGCGCTGATGGATTTAGATGTTCATAAAGCTACAGGTCCTGATGACATATCCCCTCATGTGCTTAAAAAATGCGCAAACACAATATCAGTGGCACTAAGTATTATATTTAAGGAGTCACTGGAGTCGGGGGAGATTCCAAGATGCTGGAAACAAGCAAATGTGATACCTATCTTCAAAATGGGAAGGAGGGATACGGCTCTGAACTATAGACCAGTTTCCTTGACCAGCATAGTTTGCAAAGTAATGGAGAAACTACTAAGGAAACATATCTCTCTTCACTTGGAATCCTTCAACTTTTTGTCAGTGAGGCAACATGGCTTCAGAGAAGGTAGATCAACAGTAACAAACTTATTAGAATTTTATGATGAGGTAAGCCAAATCTTACAGGAAAGAGAGGGCTGGGCAGATTGCATATTCCTAGACTTCCAAAAGGCGTTTGACACTGTTCCTCATGGGAGACTTATTAGGAAGCTGCAATCAATAGCTAGAATAGGTGGAAATGTCTTGGAATGGATAAAAACTTACTTAGAAGGAAGGGAACAGAGGGTTAGAGTAAGACACTCAGTGTCTGAATGGAGAAGAGTTAGTAGTGGAGTTCCACAGGGTTCAGTTTTAGTGCCACTTTTGTTCCTTGTATATGTAAATGACCTACCAGAGTCTGTAAATTCATTCATGAATATGTTTGCAGATGATGCAAAGATTGTGAAGAAAGTAAAAAACGAGAACAATGGTAGAGAACTTCAGGAGGATCTAAATAATCTGCATGAGTGGTCAGAAAAGTGGCTAATGAAATTCAATACTTCAAAATGTAAGGTAATGAGAATGGGTACAAGTGCAAGAAGGCCCAAGCTTGACTACTCGGTGGCTGGAGTACAACTTCAAGAGACAGAAAATGAGAGAGATCTAGGAGTAAACATACTGGCAGATTTGTCTCCAGAAATACATATAAATGGCATAGTAAGGGCAGCATATGGATTCTTATCAAATGTAAGGGTAGCCTTCAGGCACATGGACAAGGAAATGTTCAGAAATATTTATGTAACCTATGTGAGGCCAAAACTCGAATATGCAGCCCCCTTTTGGAATCCGCACTTGAAAAAGCACATAGCTAAGCTTGAAAAAGTTCAAAGACATGCCACAAAACTGGTGCCAGAAATACGCAATCTCAGTTATGATGAGAGGCTGAGGGAATTAGACTTACCATCACTCGAAGCTAGAAGAGTGAGGGGGGATATGGTGACAGTCTTTAAATTCCTTCATGGTTATGATAGAGTGGATAGGGATCGATATTTTGATATGGCTGGCTCTAGAACTAGAGGTCATAGTTTGAAGCTTCGTAAGAAAACTTCTTTGCAGGATGTAAGGAAATACTTTTTCAGTGTAAGAGTAGTTGATAATTGGAATTCGCTAAGCGAGGAGGTAGTTAATGCTATCTCAATCCATAGTTTTAAGGACAGGTATGATAAGTATGACTAAGTATAAAATGGAACCGATGAGGAGACGGGAAGATACGAGCTTTGGGCTCTTTCCCGTAAACACAATTAGGTAATCACACACTACTTGATTTAGTGTTCGCAGATAATGTGTTGGATATTGAAAAAATTGAGTATGAACCACCAATTGGAAAGAGTGACCACTGTGTGTTGTTGATGGAGTATATCATGGAAGATATTCTTCCTGAGAGTAGAGGCACTGAGGACATGAGGAGGAACTATCCGAAAGGAGATTACATCAAAATGAATGAGCTTTTTACAGTTATTGACTGGAGAACCTTATTTTACAACAAATCTGTACAAGAAATGTATGACATCTTTTGTGAGAAATATGGGAAGATAGTAGATTGCTGCATACCTATCACCAAAGTAGGTGTAATTCATGCCAGAGAGAAATGGTTCGATAATGGGTGTAAAAGAGCTAAGGAGTGGAGAGACAAATGCTGGAAAAGGTATAGGAGGAGAAAAAACATAAATGCCTGGCAAACCTACAAAAGAGCAAGAAATGACTACCTAAGTAAAAGGAGAGAGGCAGAGAGAGACTATGAGAGGGACATCACCAGGAAGGCTAAAGAAAATCCCAAGCTTTTCCACAGCTTTATCAGAGGAAAACTGAAGGTAAAAGAACAGGTTTTAAGGCTAAAGAGAGCGGATGGAAGCATCACTGAGACGGATGAAGAGATCTGCAAAGAATTGAACAAGGAGTTTCAGTCAGTATTTACAGTAGAAAATACCCCACCCCCTCAGATTGCAGTGATAGAAGCTCAAGGGCCGGTATTAGAGAACATCAACCTTACAGCCACAGAGGTATGCAAAGCGCTGATGGATTTAGATGTTCATAAAGCTACAGGTCCTGATGACATATCCCCTCATGTGCTTAAAAAATGCGCAAACACAATATCAGTGGCACTAAGTATCATATTTAAGGAGTCACTGGAGTCGGGGGAGATTCCAAGATGCTGGAAACAAGCAAATGTGATACCTATCTTCAAAAAGGGAAGGAGGGATACGGCTCTGAACTATAGACCAGTTTCCTTGACCAGCATAGTTTGCAAAGTAATGGAGAAACTACTAAGGAAACATATCTCTCTTCACTTGGAATCCTTCAACTTTTTGTCAGTGAGGCAACATGGCTTCAGAGAAGGTAGATCAACAGTAACAAACTTATTAGAATTTTATGATGAGGTAAGCCAAATCTTACAGGAAAGAGAGGGCTGTGCAGATTGCATATTCCTAGACTTCCAAAAAGCGTTTGACACTGTTCCTCATGGGAGACTTATTAGGAAGCTGCAATCAATGGCTAGAATAGGTGGAAATGTTTTGGAATGGATAAAAACTTACTTAGAAGGAAGGGAACAGAGGGTTAGAGTAAGACACTCAGTGTCTGAATGGAGAAGAGGTAGTAGTGGAGTTCCACAGGGTTCAGATTTAGTGCCACTTTTGTTCCTTGTATATGTAAATGACCTACCAGAGTCTGTAAATTCATTCATGAATATGTTTGCAGATGATGCAAAGATTGTGAAGAAAGTAAAAAACGAGAACAATGGTAGAGAACTTCAGGAGGATCTAAATAATCTGCATGAGTGGTCAGAAAAGTGGCTAATGAAATTCAATACTTCAAAATGTAAGGTAATGAGAATGGGTACAAGTGCAAGAAGGCCCAAGCTTGACTACTCGGTGGCTGGAGTACAACTTCAAGAGACAGAAAATGAGAGAGATCTAGGAGTAAACATACTGGGAGATTTGTCTCCAGAAATACATATAAATGGTATAGTAAGGGCAGCATATGCATTCTTATCAAATGTAAGGGTAGCCTTCAGGCACATGGACAAGGAAATGTTCAGAAATATTTATGTAACCTATGTGAGGCCAAAACTCGAATATGCAGCCCCCTTTTGGAATCCGCACTTGAAAAAGCACATAGCTAAGCTTGAAAAAGTTCAAAGACATGCCACAAAACTGGTGCCAGAAATACGCAATCTCAGTTATGATGAGAGGCTGAGGGAATTAGACTTACCATCACTCGTAGCTAGAAGAGTGAGGGGGGATATGGTGACAGTCTTTAAATTCCTTCATGGTTATGATAGAGTGGATAGGGATCGATATTTTGATATGGCTGGCTCTAGAACTAGAGGTCATAGTTTGAAGCTTCGTAAGAAAACTTCTTTGCAGGATGTAAGGAAATACTTTTTCAGTGTAAGAGTAGTTGATAATTGGAATTCGCTAAGCGAGGAGGTAGTTAATGCTATCTCAATCCATAGTTTTAAGGACAGGTATGATAAGTATGACTAAGTATAAAATGGAACCGATGAGGAGACGGGAAGATACGAGCTTTGGGCTCTTTCCCGTAAACACAATTAGGTAATCACACACTACTTGATTTAGTGTTCGCAGATAATGTGTTGGATATTGAAAAAATTGAGTATGAACCACCAATTGGAAAGAGTGACCACTGTGTGTTGTTGATGGAGTATATCATGGAAGATATTCTTCCTGAGAGTAGAGGCACTGAGGACATGAGGAGGAACTATCCGAAAGGAGATTACATCAAAATGAATGAGCTTTTTGCAGTTATTGACTGGAGAACCTTATTTTACAACAAATCTGTACAAGAAATGTATGACATCTTTTGTGAGAAATATGGGAAGATAGTAGATTGCTGCATACCTATCACCAAAGTAGGTGTAATTCATGCCAGAGAGAAATGGTTCGATAATGGGTGTAAAAGAGCTAAGGAGTGGAGAGACAAATGCTGGAAAAGGTATAGGAGGAGAAAAAACATAAATGCCTGGCAAACCTACAAAAGAGCAAGAAATGACTACCTAAGTAAAAGGAGAGAGGCAGAGAGAGACTATGAGAGGGACATCACCAGGAAGGCTAAAGAAAATCCCAAGCTTTTCCACAGCTTTATCAGAGGAAAACTGAAGGTAAAAGAACAGGTTTTAAGGCTAAAGAGAGCAGATGGAAGCATCACTGAGACGGATGAAGAGATCTGCAAAGAATTGAACAAGGAGTTTCAGTCAGTATTTACAGTAGAAAATACCCCACCCCCTCAGATTGCAGTGATAGAAGCTCAAGGGCCGGTATTAGAGAACATCAACCTTACAGCCACAGAGGTATGCAAAGCGCTGATGGATTTAGATGTTCATAAAGCTACAGGTCCTGATGACATATCCCCTCATGTGCTTAAAAAATGCGCAAACACAATATCAGTGGCACTAAGTATCATATTTAAGGAGTCACTGGAGTCGGGGGAGATTCCAAGATGCTGGAAACAAGCAAATGTGATACCTATCTTCAAAAAGGGAAGGAGGGATACGGCTCTGAACTATAGACCAGTTTCCTTGACCAGCATAGTTTGCAAAGTAATGGAGAAACTACTAAGGAAACATATCTCTCTTCACTTGGAATCCTTCAACTTTTTGTCAGTGAGGCAACATGGCTTCAGAGAAGGTAGATCAACAGTAACAAACTTATTAGAATTTTATGATGAGGTAAGCCAAATCTTACAGGAAAGAGAGGGCTGGGCAGATTGCATATTCCTAGACTTCCAAAAAGCGTTTGACACTGTTCCTCATGGGAGACTTATTAGGAAGCTGCAATCAATGGCTAGAATAGGTGGAAATGTTTTGGAATGGATAAAAACTTACTTAGAAGGAAGGGAACAGAGGGTTAGAGTAAGACACTCAGTGTCTGAATGGAGAAGAGGTAGTAGTGGAGTTCCACAGGGTTCAGTTTTAGTGCCACTTTTGTTCCTTGTATATGTAAATGACCTACCAGAGTCTGTAAATTCATTCATGAATATGTTTGCAGATGATGCAAAGATTGTGAAGAAAGTAAAAAACGAGAACAATGGTAGAGAACTTCAGGAGGATCTAAATAATCTGCATGAGTGGTCAGAAAAGTGGCTAATGAAATTCAATACTTCAAAATGTAAGGTAATGAGAATGGGTACAAGTGCAAGAAGGCCAAAGCTTGACTACTCGGTGGCTGGAGTACAACTTCAAGAGACAGAAAATGAGAGAGATCTAGGAGTAAACATACTGGGAGATTTGTCTCCAGAAATACATATAAATGGCATAGTAAGGGCAGCATATGGATTCTTATCAAATGTAAGGGTAGCCTTCAGGCACATGGACAAGGAAATGTTCAGAAATATTTATGTAACCTATGTGAGGCCAAAACTCGAATATGCAGCCCCCTTTGGAATCCGCACTTGAAAAAGCACATCGCTAAGCTTGAAAAAGTTCAAAGACATGCCACAAAACTGGTGCCAGAAATACGCAATCTCAGTTATGATGATAGGCTGAGGGAATTAGACTTACCATCACTCGAAGCTAGAAGAGTGAGGGGGGATATGGTGACAGTCTTTAAATTCCTTCATGGTTATGATAGAGTGGATAGGGATCGATATTTTGATATGGCTGGCTCTAGAACTAGAGGTCATAGTTTGAAGCTTCGTAAGAAAACTTCTTTGCAGGATGTAAGGAAATACTTTTTCAGTGTAAGAGTAGTTGATAATTGGAATTCGCTAAGCGAGGAGGTAGTTAATGCTATCTCAATCCATAGTTTTAAGGACAGGTATGATAAGTATGACTAAGTATAAAATGGAACCGATCAGGAGATGGGAAGATACGAGCTTTGGGCTCTTTCCCGTAAACACAATTAGGTAATCACAATTAGGTAATCACACACACACACCCGCACACGCACACGCACACTTCTGTCTAATGAAATTTCAACTGTACGAAAAAATATTTGCTACTATGTAAGAGAAGAGTTTTGTTGCTGATAAAGTTACTGGTGTTCATAGAAGTATATTTCTAAAGTGCACTGGTATAGCAGTATTGATATATTTCCTTGAACTAAATCAAGTAATGAACACAGATGTCATGTAATTGTTTCTCTTGTTCGTTTCCTTTATGCAGGACATATTATAACCTGATTAGACCGAATATGTTAACATAAGATATCTGCAGACCATCTCAATGCAATACTGATACAACTTTTTGTATAGTGATTATAAAAACTTGGAAGCTAAACGTAAGTGGTATAGACACTCCCCTACTTACGAACGAGTTAGGTTCCAGAAGTCCGTTCATAAGCAGAAATATTCACGAGTTGTATTTAGGTAAAAAAGTACTGTACAGTAAATACATATGAGTACTGTACAGTACTTAGGCTAAAGACACTCTACTACTACATAAAACGAAGTATACAGTGTTAAGGAAATTTAATATGGTAATAATGTAATAATGCAGTACAGAACACTAATACATATATCAATACATGGGTAAGTTTTTCTTCTTATCTGTGAACGTTCGTAACACGGGTGTTCGTAAGTAGGGAAGGGATTGTATTTTGATCAGAATTGTGTTGCGCACCGCAATATAAAGTCAGGTCCTGTTATATAATACATGTGATATTTGCCATTTCCAGTGCCTGGAGTACAGTATCCAACAAGTTCTCCTTCAACCAGACAACAGTTTGCTCTCTTGAATCACAACCAAGCCCAGAGAAATTACAAGAATTACGAAATCTGTTTACAACGGCAAATAACATAAAATATACCATATCTGTAGTATTTATCCTATTTGGAATGTTTTTGATCTTCAAAACATATAAGGTTAGTAAAAATGCATTTATATATACAGTGTTGCCTCACTTATCGCGGTAGTTCGGTTCCGGGACCCGCCGCGAACCAGGAAATCCGCGAAGTAGGATCCGCCTATATGTACATAGATATTTTAATATATTTTTACGTTTACACTGTATAAACCCTCACCTGCACTGTTAAAAAAACACCCTTTACATTATAAATAACAGCAAGCAAAGTAAATTTTTATGAAAGTGATAGATAAAATTACAGTGAATGAGGTGATAATGACGTGACATACATATCATTTACAATTATTTTTTCGTTTACGTACTGTATAAACCCTCCCTGCACTGTTAAAAAAAACACCCTTAGCATTATAGATAACAGCAAGCAACGTAAATTTTTATGAAAGAGATAGGAAAACTTACCATGAATGTGATGATGACGTGACATACATACTCATTTACAATTATTTTTTCGTTTACGTACTGTATAAACCCTCCCTGCACTGTTGAAAAAACACCCTTTACATTATAAATAACAGCAAGCAACGTAAATTTTTATGAAAGTAATAGATAAAATTACGGTGAATGAGGTGATAATGACGTGACATACATACTCATTTACAATTATTTTTTCGTTTACGTACTGTATAAACCCTCCCTGCACTGTTAAAAAAACACCCTTTACATTATAAATAACAGCAAGCAACGTAAATTTTTATGAAAGTGATAGATAAAATTACGGTGAATGAGGTGATAATGACGTGACATACATACTGATTTACAATTATTTTTTCGTTTACGTACTGTATAAACCCTCCCTGCACTGTTAAATAAACACCCTTTACATTATAAATAACAGCAAGCAACGTAAAGTTTTATGAAAGTGATAGATAAAATTACGGTGAATGAGATGATAATGACGTGACATACATACTCATTTACAATTATTTTTTCGTTTACGTACTGTATAAACCCTCCCTGCACTGTTAAAGAAACACCCTTTACATTATAAATAACAGCAAGCAACGTAAAGTTTTATGAGAGTGATAGATATAATTACGGTGAATGAGGTGATAATGACGTGACATACATACTCATTTACAATTATTTTTTCGTTTACGTACTGTATAAACCCTCCCTGCACTGTTAAATAAACACCCTTTACATTATAAATAACAGCAAGCAACGTAAAGTTTTATGAAAGTGATAGATAAAATTACGGTGAATGAGATGATAATGACGTGACATACATACTCATTTACTATTATTTTTTCGTTTACGTACTGTATAAACCCTCCCTGCACTGTTAAAGAAACACCCTTTACATTATAAATAACAGCAAGCAACGTAAAGTTTTATGAGAGTAATAGATATAATTACGGTGAATGAGGTGATAATGACGTGACATACATACTCATTTACAATTATTTTTTCGTTTACGTACTGTATAAATCCTCCCTGCACTGTTAAAAAAAACACCCTTTACATTATAAATAACAGCAAGCAACGTAAATTTTTATGAAAGTGATAGATAAAATTACGGTGAATGAGGTGATAATGACGTGACATACATACTCATTTACAATTATTTTTTTGTTTACGTACTGTATAAACTCTCCCTGCACTATTAAAAAAACACCCTTTACATTATAAATAACAGCAAGCAACGTAAATTTTTATGAAAGTGATAGATAAAATTACCATTAATGAGGTGATGATGACGTGACACATACTCATTTACAATTATTTTTTCGTTTACGAACTGTATAAACCCTCCCTGCACTGTTAAAAATCACCCTTTACATTGTAAATAACAGCACGCAACGTAAATTTAAAAAAAAAAAATGAAAATACTGAAAATGTTTTTTTCAATATTTTAATATTTTTGTGCATACCCATAAAATAAAATAATAATTTATCAAAAAAAAAAAAAAACGCGATAGAGTGAGAACGCGAACCAAGAAGCGCGAATAACCGGGGTAACACTGTATATATATATATATATATATATATATATATATATATATATATATATATATATATATATATATATATATATATATATATATATATATATATATATTCCTGACTAGTCAGGAAACATATACAGTATTCCAATTATAGTTACTTAAACAAATTAACCAATGAATTGAAACAATAAGTGATAGAGCACATTAATTTCCTTGGTTAAAAAACTAATTCTCCCTTTCCTTTGCAGCTCAAGAAGAAATATTTTCAGAAAACAAAATCTAAAGTTTTTCTTGCATGTGTAATTGCCTGCATTTTATTCCTACCTGAATACACCCAGTGCTCAAAATTAACCCATGTGCTTGAGGTAAGTTTGCAAATGTTGTAATTGCTCAAAATGTGTAAGAAAGTATATCATATCCATAATAAGATAAAATTGTCCTAAATTGAAGTTAAAGAATTTAAAGTTAAAGTTTGCTGGGTTTTAGCCCTCCTATCAGAGGCGTCGTCCCTGCTCTGGCAGGTGTCAGCCGGTGCAAGCCCCAACCCGCCACTGTTGTGCCGAGCCATAGCAGTAACCTTCCCAGTAGACAGCTTAAACTCTCGGTCTTGGACGGGAACTGTTCTGTCGACCTCACGAATGCAAGGCCAGAGCGTTACCACTTTACTAACCAGGAGGCTACTCTTTTCTTTTACTTAGGAAGACACTAGCTTAAGAAAGAGATATACCATCTCAAACCGATATTTGATATACGGTATTGTTTACAGTATGCTCCATAAAATAATTCTATACAGTATGCTACTGATGCATTTTCATTAAGTGAAATTTTAAAACTGGATATAGGAGTCAATATAATTATCTATGCTACTTGCTTCATAACGATTTATATATCCAAACATTTTGTGACTAAGCAGGTGAAGAACAAAAATTATACTTTTTTATAAGCATGAAAAATAAAATAAGCAATTTTTTTTTTCTGACAGAATTGGCAATGGATTTTTGGCTATTTTGCTTTCATGCTTGCTTGGATACTAGTGCTGATACAGACAAACATTGCCTTCAGGCAACAGTCACTTACTGAGCCACTTATCAGTGACCTTGGAAAAATCCTTATGACGGTAGTTCCAGTTATATTGAATGTAGGGGTAGTTAAGGTACTTGCTCCAAAACTGGATTCAGGTTTTGCTGTTGTTATTAACACTATTCTTCAAGTTATAACAAATGCTACCATCGCAATGATTATCATGACTACGTTATATATCATACTGTGCATGAGACTTGGTAGGACAATCATTCGTACTCATAAGGACGACCAGAGTGATATTAGAAAGGCCAAACTGGTACTAGAATTTGACTTTCTTTTCCCATGCTTTTGGCAGAGGTATTTTTACAAATCAGAAATTCCAGCCGAGGAAGCTAAGAAGTATTTTAACAAACCATCTATAATGAGGAAACTCCAAAGCTGCTTAAAGGTTAAAACAGATAAATAAATAAGTCTTGCATTGTTGATAATCTTATATCAACAGTTTAATAAGAGTTATATTAAGGGCTGAGATTCCTTTTAAGTTGTTTATCAATTAATGTATACATTGTCTTTCTCTAGCATTGGTTTGTGTCCTTGACTGGCATTGAATTCCTGATGCAGTTATTATCATAATTTAAAAATTGATCAGTGAGTAAATGAGACTAAATTGCACGTGTCTGTTTCAATATTCTCTTCCATAATGAAAAATCAGTTCAGTTACCATAAATAATTGTAATTCCCACAAATGCACAGAGAATACCTTCTCCAACCTGGCTTTGTTATGATCATATATATAATATATACAAATTTGGCATATGTGTTTGGATAACTGAGTAAAAAAAACCACCCAATCTCCTTATGCATAACTCCATATCCATTGTTCCCAGCGTGGGCACATGCCCCATAGGGGGGCAGTTCGAGAATGTTATTAAATGAATATTTTTCTCGTGAGTTTGTGTGCGAGTTGATACATACAGTGCATATACAGTATACATACATAAAATATTTGTGTGTGTATGTACATACACACAATAGGGTACTTTTTTTATGATTGTGACACCGGGAAGGGTCAAAAAAATAAATAAATAAATCTACCTTCATCGGGCCTGAGCACAGAGAAAATATAGAGAGAAACAGAGATGGGGAGTATTGTGACTTGTCAGATGTGAAGGGATAATAATACGTGTGTAACGAATATCAAAGAATATTCGGCGTTGATGTAGGCATAGATAGAACTGTAACTACAGGAAGACTTAACATCGAACTGTCCTGGACAGTCTTATTTAAGTCCACAAGACCTTTCAGCTGTAGTATCGCAATGGGCCAACCAACTACATGTGCAAATATATTATATGGGAGCATGTGAGCTTCTGATATGTGAATTATTAAATAAACTCTCCTCACCTTAGATTAAAACTTCCCCATAGAGAATAATAAATTTTCTAACATATATTCTACCTATGAGGGTTCTACTAAAATGAGCTTGTTTGTCCCTCACACATAGCTGTAAACATTGTTATAAATAAATTAAATCTGTACTCATCTATCCGGAAAATTCAGATGTCATCAGCAATCACAGGACTCGAAAGCAAGGTTGAAATGTCCTTTGGTCCATGTATCTCTACATGGCTGGGCAGACTGCATATTCCTAGACTTCCAGAAAGCATTTGACACGGTCTCACATGGGAGACTTATTAAGAAGCTGGAAGCAATGGCGAGAATAGGTGGAAATGTCTTGGAATGAATAAAATCTTACTTAGAAGGAAGGGAACAGAGGGTTAGAGGAAGACACTCAGTGTCTGAATGGAGAAGAGTTAGTAGTGGAGTTCCACAGAGTTCAGTTTTAGGGCCACATTTGTTCCTTGTATATGTAAATGACCTACCAGAGTCTGTAATTTCATTCATGTTTCCGCCTCCCCACACTTGTGTGTCTCGGTTGACTAATGATAGGGTGGGACGCATGTCATCTAGAATCAGCAAGCCAATCCGATGACCCAAGCCATGTTTTGTCCGAGCGCTCAGTATGCTTCTCTGTGTTTTTGTCTGGCCGTGTGTCCACTACAATCTTGTGTTGCTCTGAATTTTTACATAATAGTATGTGACTACTTTGTTAAACAAAATCCTGAAGAGCAGTATCATGTGGTTAGTTAAACATATTAAAGTTTTTTGCTTCAAAATACCACGTGGTTCTCAAAATCCAGGTGTTTTTATGTTAAAGTATATGCTTTTAGCTACATTTGAATAAAAAAGAATGGAATACCTCCAATAGCATTAAGTTGTGGCATTTTGAAAGTAGGAAAGTTTTAAATGCATTTGTATCCCTTTTTTATTTGTGGCTGAATGCACCTTATGGTTCTAGGGGCCTCATATACAATATATAACTATTTATTTATTTCGATCACAAATCCTATGCATAAAATGGGTAGTGCAAGCAAGAGAAAAGTTCGTCAGTATTTAGAGGATAGTGTTTAAAATTTGGTCTCATACCCGCTATCCATGATGAACGTTCAAATTTCTACCTCTTATGACAAAAATGCTTGACGAAAAAATCAATGAGGTGAGGTTATGTTGAAGCACATTTGAAGGCAAAACATAGTGCATATGTAAATTCAGATTTAAATTACTTAGAGTCTTTAGAGGAGAAGTTTGAAAAATGATCAACAATTAAGTCTGTTCACTGCACAAACTGTTACTGTCAGTCGTACTCTTGAGGCTAATTATGAAATTTCTTTACTCACTGCTAAATGTGGAAAAAATTTTACTATAGGGGAGGATTTACACAGCATTACTTGAAATAATTTTGGAAAAAGATAACTAAGATATTAAAACCATATTAATAACCATAACTTGATATATATGTATACAACAATGCCGTGTTACTGTTCTCCTCTCAACCTCAACAAACTTTTTCGTATAGAGATCATATTTACGGCGATGTATTTCATAATTTTGTAAATAAATAAGGTCTAACCTCTTTAGATAACCAAATATGCCTACATCAACACCGAATATTCTTGGATATTCATTACACTTCTCTTATTATCCCTTCACATCTGACAAGTCACAACACTCACCATCTGTTTCTCTTCACTTTTTGTTTTCTTCGTGAACAGGCCCGATAAGGGCAAAGCTTTTATTTATATATATTTATATTTTTTGCCCGTCCTGGTGTCACAGTAAAAACAAATAAATAAATAAAACCATTAACTTGATTTTTATATACTATACGCGTAAAACAATTCCGTGTGACTATTTTACTGCCAACCTCAAGAAACTTTTTCTCATAAAGATTGTATTTAAGGCTATGTATTTGCTTGTAAATAAGTCTAATTCCTTCAACTAACCATATACATAAACAAATAAATAAATAAAACCATTAACTTGATACAGTATATACGTACACAACAATGCCGTGTGATTCTTCGTCTGCTAACCTCAACAAACTTTTTTGCTTAGAGATCATATTTACGGCTCTGCATTCGGTAATTTTGTAAATAAATTAAGTCTAATTCTTTGAAATAACCATATACATAAATAAACAAATAAATCAAACCATTAACTTGATACAATATATATACGACAATGACATGAGACTATTCTTCTGCCAACCTCAAAGCAATTTTTTGCATAAGAAAGATAGTATTTACGGATATGTATTTGGTAATTTTGCATAAAAATCAAGTCTAATTTCTTCAAATAACCAAATTGATAAATAAAACCATGAATTTGATATAGTATATACCTATACAACAACGCCGTGTGACTATTCTTCTGCCAGGTTCACAAACTGTGCAGTGCATAAAGTTTGAATTTACAACACAAACCAGGTAGGCTGGAAAATGTATTTATTAATACGTTATTCATTATTTATTGGCCTCTGATGTAATGGCAGAACGATGTAAAACGGGGACCCCCTGCATTCATCAAACCTCAGTTTCTGAACTTGATTCACTACTGAAAATGGCTCAAAAACCAAAAGAGTTCAAATACAAAAGCAACTGTTCCTATATGAATCAATGTAAAATGGATTAATCCATTTCTGGAACAGAGATAATACCTTCATTAAACCTATACAAAAGTGTTTTATGCATAAATTCGTTGAAAAAAAAACAATGAAAATCAATAAATCTTACAGATAATAAAATAAACATAATTCAGTACAAAGAGACTAACTTTAGAACAAAATTTAGTCATTGTACCTGTGTGGAGGAGAGTTGATGAAGTAAGAGGAAGGTGGTGAGGATTGGGAAGGAGAGAGATGTTTTTGTTGGCATATTACTTTTGCTCTCTTTCCAACATGATAAAAGTACAGACAAATGATCTTAACATACAGTATGAATTGGCAAAATCACAGATACAAAGGACATTTTCATATTTGGATTTGATTTCTTGTTTCACCATTATTGTGTATTGAAACCAATGAGGGCCAGGGGTGGGGATGAGCCATCGCTGCTTGATATAGTATTCACAGATATTGTATTTGATATGAAAAAAAAAAATTGAGTATGAACCACCAGTTGGAAAGAGTGACCACTGTGTGTTGTTGATGGAGTATATCATTGAAGATATTCTGCCTGGGAGTAGAGGCACTGAGGACACGAGAAGGAACTATCCGAAAGGAGATTACATCAAAATGAATGTGTTTTTTGCAGTTATTGGGAATATGGGAAGATAGTAAATTGTTGCATACCTTCCACCAAAATAGGAGTTATTCATGCCAGAGTGAAACGGTTAAATAATAAGGGTAAGAGAGCTAAGGAGTGGAGACACAAATGCTGGAATAGGCAGAGATGGAGAAAAGCATAAATGCCTGGGAGTTTCAGTCAGTATTTAAACTAGAAAATACCCCACCTACTTAGATTGCAGAGATAGGAGCTCATGGGTCGGTATTAGAGAACATCATCTTTTCAGCCACAGAGGTATGCAAAACACTGATGAAGCTAGATTCCCATAAAGCTACAGGTCCTGATTATATATCTCCTAATGTACTTAGGCAACGCGCTAATTCAATATCAACGGCACTAAGTATCATATTTGGAAATTCCCTGGAGTCGGGGGAGATTCCATGATGCTGGAAACAAGCAAACGTGGTACCTATCGTCAAAAAGGGAAGGAAGGATACAGCTCTAAACTATAGACCTGTTTCCTAGACCAGCATAGTTTGCAAAGTTATGAAGAAACTACTAAGAACACACATCTCTCTTCACTTGGAATCCTTCAACTTTTTGTCAGTGAGACAACATGGCTTCAGAGAAGGTAGATCAACAGTAACAAACATATTTGAATCTTATGATGAGGTAAGCCGAATCTTACAGGAAAGAGAGGGCTGGGAGTGTTATGTATAACTTTTGTGCTGATTAATTCATGCGCTTTGCATTGCGCTATTGTTTTGTTGTGTTTACTCAGGTAGAACACGCCGTGTCGGACATCTAAGTTTGAGTAATAAAACCTCCACTTTTCTCACGACTTTTAATGGCATTCTCCTCAACCATCTTTCTCAAGTATGGAACAAATGGCGACGAGGTACAAAGGACCAATGCAGTAGCAAAAGGAACTTCTGGTTTGCAGTATTTAAGTGAATTTTTGCAGTTTTGAAGTAGCCGGTAAATTGGGTAAGCTTCTGACTTCCGAGATTTTCGTTCCCGTGGCCGCCCTCCATAGGCTGTTTTGATCAAGTTTTGCAGTTAGCATTGGAGCCTTCATAGATGCCGTATTATAATTGTGTTTAAGCCTAATGCTGACGATTTTTCAAGATTGGAAAGCTATAGTGATTATTTTCCAAGGTGTACCCTAGATTGATGATAGCCTATGGTAGGCCAATTGTGTTTATCGGTAACCTTGTTTCCAGTGTTTTGTGTACGGTAGCCTTGATTGATCATAGCCTACCGTAAGCCTATGGTGCTTAACCCCAGTGCTTTGAGGAGTGGAGTAAAACAAATTGCATGTAGGCCTAGCCTAGTTTTATGATGTTTAGCTTATGTTGTCAGTGCTATAATATTTAGCCTATTCTGTCTGTGCCATGATTGCATGTTGTGTATTTTGAGATTATTACCAGTTCACCCAGTGACAGCCTATAATCATGCCTCAAGAAAATGAAAATAGGGCTAACCGCAGAGTGAACATTGATCATATTAATCCTTCAAAGATTTCTTTTGAATTGTGGTTAAGTTTGTTGGAAGCAAATTTTTTAAATTTGGAAATAACTGAGGCAAATAGTTAAAAAAAATTACTTCTGGTTTCTATTGGTACTGAAGTTTATGCTATTTTAGGAAACATTTGTGCCCCAGATTTACCACATACTAAGTCGTATGAGGATTTATGCAAATTACTTAAGGCACATTATGGTGTAAAGCCTAGTTATCATAGAAGTTTATTGGCTTTTCAACAAAGGAGGAAAAAAGGAGGTGAGACATTAAAAGATTTGTATGCAGACCTGAAGTGTCTAGCCAAAGACTGTGATTTTGGTAGCAACTTTGATTCTCGTGTGCGGGATCAGTTGTTTATGGCTCTTGAAAATGAGGTTTATTTTTCAAATCTGGTTGCTGAAAATTTAAATTTGAAGGTTATGTCTTCTATTCAAATAGTTGAGAGAGTTTTGAATTTTGAACAAGCTTATGTTTCTGAAAAGTCTGGTGTTATTCAAAAGGTTAAAACCCCAACCAATGGTTCCATGAGTAAGTCAGTTTCTTGTAAACACTGTGGTTACCCTCATGATAGTGCAAAATGTCACTTTAAGAATTTAACATGTAATTTATGTGGTAAGAAAGGACATTTAAAACAAGTTTGTTGGAAGGCTTCAAAAGATGTCAAAGGTAATGTGAAGCCAAAGCCAGTAAAAGAAAGTTTTAATAAGGCTTCTGAGAAAAAACATAAGGTTAAAGTTAAAGCAGTAGACAAGGTAGCATTTTCCAGTGATACTGATGAATAAAGATTGTTGTCAGTAAAAAATGTCAATGCTATTGGTAAAGATGAAGTGAATATTTTGGTTAATGGTAAGTTTGTACCTTTTGAGGTGGATACAGGTGCTGCTGTGAGTACCTTGACTAAAGATTGGGTTCATAATTTGGGATTGTCCATTGTAGATTGTAATAAAATGTTAAATGCTTATGATGATCTCAAAATAAATGTTTTGGGTAAAGTTGGAGTGGATGTTTACTATAATTCTCTGCAAGTGAAACAGACATTTTATGTTGTAGGGAATCATAATTCTAACTTATGTGGTAAAGATTTGATGCCAAAAATAGGTATTTATTTGTCTGGTATTAATGATTCTTCTAAAATTAATAAAGTCAATGGTTCTGTGGTAGAATTGTTGAATGATTATGAAGTTAATCCTAATAAACCCATTTCAGATATTACAGCTTACATTCATGTTAAGAGTGATGTAATTCCAAAATTCAGAAAACACAGATCAGTTCCATTTCACTATAAACCTTTAGTTGAAGATGCTTTAAATAAACTAATTGTAGATGATATAATTGAGCCTGTTAACCATAGTGAGTGGGCTGCCCCCATTGTTACTGTGTTGAAATCGGATAAGGAGTCTGTACGTATCTGTGGAGATTTTAAAGAATTGAATAAATGTATATCATGTGACCAATATCCATTGCCTAAAACAGATGAGTTGTTAGCATCTATTGGTAAGGGAAATATTTTTTCTACTATTGATTTAAAAAATGCATATTTACAGATTTCTGTGAGTGAAGAAAGCCAAAAGTATTTAGTAGTAAATACACATAAATGTTTGTTTAAGTACAAAAGATTACCTTTTGGTCTTTCTTCTTCACCAGCTATATTTCAGAGATTTACTGCTAACCTGTTGAAAGATGTAGAGGGAGTTGATGCTTATTTAGATGACATTATTGTAAGTGGTGAATCTGAAGAGCATTTATTTATTTATTTATTTTTATTTATTTAAACTTTATTTCCATTTTACAATGGGTATTCGTCAGCCAGGACAAGCCCCAACCCCCCACTGTGATGTCCACCCACAGCAGTTCCTGCCAGTAAACAGCTTAAACTCTCGGTCTTGGACGGGGACCGATCTTTCGACCTCGTGAATGCGAAGCCAGCGCGTTACCACTGTACTAGGTTTATTGAAGTTTTAAAAATTTTGCAAGAGCATAATGTTCAGATTAACAAGAAAAAATGTACTGTTAAGGTTTCTTCTTTAGAATATCTTGGATTTTGTATCTCAGGTGAAGGAATCAAACCTTCCCCTAAGAAGGTCAAAGCTATTCTAGATTCTCCACCCCCTACTTCTATTGCAGAGTTGCAATCTTTTATTGGAATGTTGACATATTATTGTAAATTCATTAAGAATTTTTCTTCCAAGCTGGCCCCCTTGTATGAATTGCTAAAAAAGAATAAAGTTTTTAAATGGTCCGAACTTGAAAACAAAGCTTTTGAAATTGTAAAATCTGATTTATTAAAAGGTCCCCTTTTGGCTAATTATGATGATAATAGTCCAATAGTTGTTGAAGTGGATGCGTCTCCTATTGGTGTAGGATGTGTATTATTGCAAAAACTTGATGGAAGAGAATTACCAGTTTATTTTGCTAGTAAAAAACTGACATCAGCTGAACAGAACTATGCTCAAATTGACCGAGAAGGGCTTGCCTTAGTTTTTGGGTTGAATCGCTTTAGATATTTTTTACTTGGAAGACAATTTGAAGCAAGGACCGACCATAAACAACTTTTAGGTGTATTTGGCAAAGGGCGTCATATTCCTACTAATGCCAATGCTCGTATTCAGCGTTGGGCACTGTTTCTCTCTCAATATGATTTTGAGCTTACTTACAAAGTGGGTAAAGAAAATGTTGTGGCCGATGCCCTTAGCAGGTTGCCTATGGATGATGATCATAAATCCATGACTCCAAATGAATACATTAAGTTAGTTGAAGCTTTAGATTTTGAAGATATTTCTTTTTCAAAAATTAGAAATTGTACTCAGAAAGATGAGGTTTTGGGTCAACTCATGCATAATATAAGATTTGGTTTGTCTACAAATGATGTGAGATTACATGAATATAGTTGTTAAGTCTGATCTTAGTTTATATGACAATGTAATTTTGTACAGAAACAGAATTGTAATACCTACCAGCTTAAGATGTAAAATACTTGAGCACTTACATAGTGGTCATAATGGGATAAATGTGATGAAAGCAGAAGCTAGGAATTGCGTTTGGTGGCCTAAAATTGACCAAGATATTTCTGAAATTACAAAGAATTGTCCAGTTTGTTTTAAAAATTTTCAACCAAACCAAGCTCCTGTGTTGTCATGGTCTACCCCTGATAAGGCATGGTCAAGACTTCACATTGACTATGCTGGACCCATAGATAACAAATATTTTCTTGTAATTGTAGATGCATATTCTAAGTTTCTAGATGTTCAAGTTACTAGTTCGATGACTTCAAGTGTTACCATGGAATTGCTTAGAAAAACATTTTATAATTTTGGTATTCCAGACATTGTTGTCTCGGATAATGCTCCATATTTTGTGTCCGAGGAGATTAAAGCTTTTTATAAGAAAAATGATATTCAACATTTAACTCCTGCCCCATACAATCCATCATCTAATGGGTTGGCGGAAAGAGCAGTTCGAACTTTAAAAGAGGGCTTAAATAAATTCAACAGTGGATCATTGAATACTAGAATCTAGATTTTTGTACAATTATAGAAAGAGTATGCATAGTGGTATAGGTAAATCACCAGCAGAGTTACTATTTGGAAGATGTTTTAAAACAACTTTAGTATCTGTAAAATGTTCCCCTAACAAAGACAGAGACCTGGAAAAATTGTCAAAGAAAGTTTTCTCTGAAGGGACAAATATGTACAATGTTGGTGATGCAGTTTTTGCTAAAAATGTTGGGAAGGGAGAGACTTGGATTGAAGGTAAAATTATTGAAGTGCTTGGTGTAAGAAATTATTTGGTGCAAGTTCATGATTTTGGTAATATATCATGGAAGAGGCATCATGATCAGCTTATGCCTAGATTTACTGGTACTTGTATTAAGACACCTAGAGAGTCTCCAATGCCTTTAGTTTCTTCGAATGTAAGTAATTATTCCTATGCCTCTAGTTCCACTAATGATGTTGAAGTATCTTCACAAAAGAGTGATGTTTCAGTTCAACCGGATAGTAATTGTATTGAGTCTGAAGACACAGTCTCAGAAACTGAAAGGTGTGGTGTGAATGATAAACAGATTGTATCACCATCTCCAGCATTACGGAGATCAAAGAGAATTATTAAGCCACCAGAAAAATTAAATTTGTAATGTCTTTTGTTGCCATAATATATTGATATTTCTGTATAATGATTTTTGTATGTTGATATTTTTCTGATCCATTTTTGGTAAGTTTTGTATGTTTTTTTCTTGGAGGGAGGAATGTTATGTATAACTTTTGTGCTGATTAATTCGTGCGCTTTGCATTGCGCTATTGTTTTGTTGTGTTTACTCAGGTAGAACACGCCATGTCGGACATCTAAGTTTGAGTAATAAAACCTCCACTTTTCTCACGATTTTTAATGGCATTCTCCTCACCCATCTTTCTCAAGTATGGAACAGGGAGGATTGCATATTCCTAGACTTCCAGAAAGCATTTGACACGGTCCCAAACGGGAGATTATTAAATAGCTGCAAGCAATGGCAAGAATAGATGAAAATGTCTTGGAATGGATAAAAATTTACTTAGAAGGAAGGGAACAGAGGGTTAGAGCAAGAACTCAGTGCCTGAATGGAGAAGAGTTAGCAGTGGAGTTCCACAGGGTTCAGTTTTAGGGCCACTTATGTTCCATTCCTCCATATCTCTTCTGCCTGTCCCGGTGTTACACTCATAAAAAAAAAACTACCAGAGTCTGTAAGCTCATTCATGAATATGTTTGCAGATGATGCAAAAATTGTGAGGAAAGTAAGAAACGAGAACTTCAGGAGGACCTAGATAGTCTGCATGAGTGGTCAGAAAAGTAGCTAATGAAATTCAATACTTCAAAATGTAAGGTAATGAGAATGGGTACAAGTGCAAGAAGGCCCAAGCTTGACTACTCAATGGCTGGAGCAATACTTCAAGAAACAGAGAATGAGAGAGATCTAGGAGTAAACATACTGGCTGATTTCTTTCCAGAAATGCATATAAATGGCATAGTAAGGGCACCATATCCTTTCTTGACAAATATAAGGGTAGCCTTCAGGCACATGGACAAGGAAATGTTCAGAAATATTTATGTAACCTATATGAGGCCAAAGCTTGAAAATGCAGTCCCCTTTTGGAATCCACACTTGAAAAAGCATATAATTAAGCTGGAAAAAAGTTCAAAGACATGCCACGAATTTGGTGCCGGAAATACGCAATCTCAGTTATGAGGGGAGGCTGAAGGAATCGAGACTTACCATCATTCGAAGCTAGAATGAAGGGGGATATGGTGACCGTTTTTAAATTCCTTAATGGTTATGACAGAGTGGATGGAGATCGATATTTTGATATGACTGGCACGAGAACTAAAGGTCATAGTTTGAAGATTCGTAAGAAAACTTCTTTGCATGATGTAAAGAAGTACTTTTATAATATAGTAATTAATTATTGAAATTCGCTAAGCGAGGAGGTAGATAATGCTAATTCAATCCATAGTTTTAAGGACAAGTAAACTAAGTATCAATAAGTATATAAATTGAGCCAACCAGGAAAAGGAGAATTACAAGCATAGGGCTCTTTCCCGAGAGCACAGATAGGTAATTATATATATATATATATATATATATATATATATATATATATATATATATATATATATATATATATATATATATATATATATATATATATATATGTATATATATGTATATATATATATATATATATATATATATATATATATATATATATATATATATATATATATATATATATATATATATATATATATTTTTTTTTTTTTTTTAAATGTGTAATTACCTAGTTGTGCTTACGGGAATGAGCCCCTAACTCATAACATCCCGTCTCCTGGTCAGTTCCATATTGTACTTAGTGATACTTATCTTACTTGTCCTTAAAATTATGGATTGAATTAGCATTATCTACCTCCTCGTTTAGCGAATTCCAATTATCAACTACTCTTACACTAAAAACAAAGTACTTTCTTACCTCCTGCAAAGAAGTTTTCTTACGAAGCTTCAAACCATAACCACTAGTTCTAGTGTTAGCCATATCAAAATATCGATCCCTATCCACTCTGTCATAACCATGAAGGAATTTAAAAACCATCACCATACCCCCCTAAATCTTCTACCTTCGAAAGATGGTGAGTCTAATTCCCTCAGCCACTCCTCATAACTGAGATTTCGTATTTCTGGCACCAGTTTCGTGGCATGTCTTTGATTTTTTCCAGCTTAACTACGTACTTTTTCAAGTGCGGATTCAAAATAGGTGCTACATAATCAAGCTTTGTGTGTGTGTGTGATTACCTAATTGTAATTACCTATTTGTGATTACCTAATTGTGATTACCTAATTGTGTTTACGGGAAAGAGCCCAAAGCTCGTATCTTCCTGTCTCCTCATCGGTTCCATTTTATACTTAGTGATACTTATCATACCTGTCCTTAAAACTATGGATTGAGATAGCATTAACTACCTCCTCGCTTAGCGAATTCCAATTATCAACTACTCTTACACTGAAAAAGTATTTTCTTACATCCTGCAAAGAAGTTTTCTTACGAAGCTTCAAACTATGGCCTCTAGTTCTAGAGCCAGCCATATCAAAATATCGATCCCTATCCACTCTATCATAACCATGAAGGAATTTAAAGACTGTCACCATATCCCCCCTCACTCTTCTAGCTTCGAGTGATGGTAAGTCTAATTCCCTCAGCCTCTCATCATAACTGAGATTGCGTATTTCTGGCACCAGTTTCGTGGCATGTCTTTGAACTTTTTCAAGCTTAGCTATGTGCTTTTTCAAGTGCGGATTCCAAAAGGGGGCTGCATATTCGAGTTTTGGCCTCACATAGGTTACATAAATATTTCTGAACATTTCCTTATCCATGTGCCTGAAGGCTACCCTTACATTTGATAAGAATGCATATGCTGCCCTTACTATGCCATTTATATGTATTTCTGGAGACAAATCTGCCAGTATGTTTACTCCTAGATCTCTCTCATTTTCTGTCTCTTGAAGTTGTACTCCAGCACCGAGTAGTCAAGCTTGGGCCTTCTTGCACTTGTACCCATTCTCATTACCTTACATTTTGAAGTATTGAATTTCATTAGCCACTTTTCTGACCACTCATGCAGATTATTTAGATCCTCCTGAAGTTCTCTACCATTGTTCTCGTTTTTACTTTCTTCACAATCTTTGCATCATCTGCAATCATATTCATGTGATTACCTAATTGTGATTACCTAATTGTGTTTACGGGAAAGAGCCCAAAGCTCGTATCTTCCCGTCTCCTGATCGGTTCCATTTTTAGACTTAGTGATACTTATCATACCTGTCCTTAAAACTATGGATTGAGGTAGCATTAACTACCTCCTCGCTTAGCGAATTCCAATTATCAACTACTCTTACACTGAAAAAGTATTTCCTTACATCCTGCAAACAAGTTTTCTTCCGAAGCTTCAAACTATGACCTCTAGTTCTAGAGCCAGCCATATCGAAATATCGATCCCTATCCACTCTATCATAACCATGAAGGAATTTAAAGACTGTCACCATATCCCCCCTTACTCTTGTGATTACCTAATTGTGATTACCTAATTGTGTTTACGGGAAAGAGCCCAAAGCTCGTATCTTCCCGTCTCCTGATCGGTTCCATTTTTAGACTTAGTGATACTTATCATACCTGTCCTTAAAACTATGGATTGAGGTAGCATTAACTACCTCCTCGCTTAGCGAATTCCAATTATCAACTACTCTTACACTGAAAAAGTATTTCCTTACATCCTGCAAACAAGTTTTCTTCCGAAGCTTCAAACTATGACCTCTAGTTCTAGAGCCAGCCATATCGAAATATCGATCCCTATCCACTCTATCATAACCATGAAGGAATTTAAAGACTGTCACCATATCCCCCCTTACTCTTCTAGCTTCGAGTGATGGCAAGTCTAATTCCCTCAGCCTCTCATCATAACCGAGATTGCGTATTTCTGGCACCAGTTTTGTGGCATGTCTTTGAACTTTTTCAAGCTTAGCTATGTGCTTTTTCAAGTGCGGATTCCAAAAGGGGGCTGCATATTCGAGTTTTGGCCTCACATAGGTTACATAAATATTTCTGAACATTTCCTTGTCCATGTGCCTGAAGGCTACCCTTACATTTGATAAGAATGCATATGCTGCCCTTACTACGCCATTTATATGTATTTCTGGAGACAAATCTGCCAATATGTTTACTCCTAGATCTCTCTCATTTTCTGTCTCCTGAAGTTGTACTCCAGCCACCGAGTAGTCAAGCTTGGGCCTTCTTGCACTTGTACCCATTCTCATTACCTTACATTTTGAGGTATTGAATTTCATTAGCCACTTTTCTGACCACTCATGCAGATTATTTAGATCCTCCTGAAGTTCTCTACCATTGTTCTCGTTTTTTACTTTCTTCACAATCTTTGCATCATCTGCAAACATATTCATGAATGAATTTACAGACTCTGGTAGGTCATTTACATATACAAGGAACAAAAGTGGCCCTAAAACTGAACCCTGTGGAACTCCACTACTAACTCTTCTCCATTCAGACACTGAGTGTCTTACTCTAACCCTCTGTTCCCTTCCTTCTAAGTAAGTTTTTATCCATTCCAAGACATTTCCACCTATTCTAGCCATTGATTGCAGCTTCCTAATAAGTCTCCCATGTGGAACAGTGTCAAACGCTTTCTGGAAGTCTAGGAATATGCAATCTGCCCAGCCCTCTCTTTCCTGTAAGATTTGGCTTACCTCATCATAAAATTCTAATAAGTTTGTTACTGTTGATCTTCATTCTCTGAAGCCATGTTGCCTCACTGACAAAAAGTTGAAGGATTCCAAGTGAAGAGAGATATGTTTCCTTAGTAGTTTCTCCATAACTTTGCAAACTATGCTGGTCAAGGAAACTGGTCTATAGTTCAGAGCCGTATCCCTCCTTCCCTTTTTAAAGATAGGTATCACATTTGCTTGTTTCCAGCATCTTGGAATCTCCCCCGACTCCAATGACTCCTTAAATATGATACTTAGTGCCACTGATATTGTGTTTGCGCATTTTTTAAGCACATGAGGGGATATGTCATCAGGACCTGTAGCTTTATGAACATCTAAATCCATCAGCGCTTTGCATACCTCTGTGGCTGTAAGGTTGATGTTCTCTAATACCGGCCCTTGAGCTTCTATCACTGCAATCTGAGGGGGTGGGGTATTTTCTACTGTAAATACTGACTGAAACTCCTTGTTCAATTCTTTGCAGATCTCTTCGTCCGTCTCAGTGATGCTTCCATCCGCTCTCTTTAGCCTTAAAACCTGTTCTTTTACCTTCAGTTTTCCTCTGATAAAGCTGTGGAAAAGCTTGGGATTTTCTTTCGCCTTCCTGGTGATGTCCCTCTCATAATCTTTCTCTGCCTCTCTCCTTTTACTTAGGTAGTCATTTCTTGCTCTTTTGTAGGTTTGCCAGGCATTTATGTTTTTTCTCCTCCTATACCTTTTCCAGCATTTGTCTCTCCACTCCTTAGCTCTTTTACACCCATTATCGAACCATTTCTCTCTGGCATGAATTACACCTACTTTGGTGACAGGTATGCAGCAATCTACAATCTTCCCATATTTCTCACAAAAGATGTCATACATTTCTTGTACAGATTTGTTGTAAAATAAGGTTCTCCAGTCAATAACTGCAAAAAGCTCATTCATTTTGATGTAATCTCCTTTCTGATAGTTCCTCCTCATGTCCTCAGTGCCTCTACTCTCAGGAAGAATGTCTTCAATGATATACTCCATCAACAACACACAGTGGTCACTCTTTCCAATTGGTGGTTCATACTCAATATTTTCAATATCCAACACATTATCTGTGAACACCAGATCAAGTAGTGATGGCTCATCCCCACCCCTGGCTCTTGTTGGTTCCATTACATGTTGGTGTAGGAAATTCCCTTGTACGCAATCTAGGAATCTTGCCCCAAAGGAGTCCTCACCACTGTGTGGGTCAAGATTTATCCAATCTATCTCTTTATGATTAAAGTCTCCCATAATCAAAATCCTACATTTTTTCTCCCGCGCCATGTTAACAACTGAGTTTATGACTTCAATCGTACCTATATGACTTTCCTCATAAATTTCAAGCCTATTTTGGTTCCTTGGTGGGTTGTATACAACAGTTATTATAATGCTCTCTGACCCAGTATTTATGCGAGCAACAAGAAATTCCCTGAACTCACTTTCTATAGCCAAGTTTATCTCTTCAACTTGAATCCTCTCACTTATGAGCAGTGCTATCCCTCCACCAGTCCTCTCAGATCTTTCGACCCTTAGTATTCTGAAGCCCTTAGGAAAAACTGTGACACTGTTTATGTCCTCACTCAACTTAGTCTATGTAATTGCTACTATATCTGCCTTACTGTTGTGAATCCTATCTTTTAATTCTACTGCCTTACCAGCTAATCCATCAGCATTTGTGTATAACAATCTTAATGAGGCCCCATCCCCTGATCTTCTGTCATTATCTTCTTTATCTCCCCTTTGTCTGGAAGTATTCCGTAACGAAAATTTTTCTTCTCTTCTTCATTTCTTTCATCATTTAACCTTCTTGCCTCTTGCAACAAGTTTTTGATCTTTCCCATCTCTTCCTGTGTTCTGTATCGTCTAATGAACACTTCTTTGCATTCTTGAAGGTCTTTTAGACTTTTTTTTCTCAACAATATTTCCCTACATGTCTCCCCTCTCTCAAAGGTTACTTTTGTTGGTCTCGGCTTTCCTTCCCTCGAATATTTACCTAGTTGGTGTATGTTTACAATATCCTCAGGACCACATACTACTCCAAGCTTTCTTATCAGGTCTACAACCCTAGCTTTATTTTCTTCAAGTCTCCCCTGCCATGTTGGCTCCTGGGATTCACTTATGCCTGAGATTACCACTGTCTTCTCCTTATCAAGTGCCTGTCTGATGAGTGGGTTTGCCCTTTCCATCACAACGTCTTTCATTTTTTCGATTACTGTCTCTTTATAGTCAACTGTTTGTATGTTTTCCAGTGCCACCACCTTTACAGCCTCTTTTACTGCCACATTCCCCTTTAGTGCATCAGCAAAGGACGTTTTCATGGCATCATTTTCCATATTCAGCTCCTGGAACTCTTTTCTGAACTGTTCAATGTTTTCCTTAATCTGAACATTCCAAGCAGCAATCTCGTCTCTCTCAGAAGATAGCAGTGAACTAACATCTAATTCCTTTAGGTTGTCATTTAGCTGTTTGTTTTTATCTTCTTGATTAGAAATTCTAGATTCTAGTTGACTCTTTTCCCCTTCCAGCTTCTTTATTCTTTTTTCTAGTTCCTTTCTCTCCTGCCCTTGTGCTTTATTTGCTTCCTCCAAAGATCTTATTTGTTCTCTGAGTGTTTCATTCTCTTTCATTTCTCCATCCATATTCCGAATTTTATCATCAAGGCTTGTAACCATTTCCTCTAACTTCTTGATTCTCTGTTTAAGTCCTCTGATGACTACCCCTTCTCCCGCCCCATGGGTGGGAGAGGTTTGGGACAGAGATGGCTTCATTTTTATGTTCTCCCTCTCACAGAATATAGAAAGAAGACGAAAAAAAAAAAAAAAAAAAAAAAAAAAAAAAAAAAACCTTCTAATTTACCTTCACACAGAATTTTTATATCTCCATATAAGTGCTATTTAGTGACTCAGTTTGTCTCCTTTCTGGTAACACACATCTTAACTTAAAAACTTGACCATGGTAATTTACGTATAAAAAGAAAAAGAAAAACAAAAGTCAAACCTGAAGGAAAATTCGAATTTGTGTTCGAGGTGGCACCCACCTGTTTCTGTTATATATTCTTCCTAACTGATAAACTGACTTGCTAACCAAGATATGTTATCACGGGATTTAGACTTTACATTTAACTCAATATATATACAAAATAACAAAATAGCAAACGAGAAAGCTAAAAGAAAAGCAAAAAAAAAAAATGAAGAAAATAGGACTGCTGTACTACTTGGCAACTTAACTCAGTACTGTTGACGGGTGGGTATTTGGTAATTTTTTTTTCTTTTATTATTCAATTTTTTCGTGTATCAAACTAACTAACTAGTTAATATAAATGGGAAGGATACTGTTTTTAACAATATATAGAACCACAGGATCAGGTAAAACGGCTCAAGAGCTTTCCCCAGTTTACACAAAAAATTAGGTAATGTGGTGTGAGGCTCCACGTCTGGCAACTCTTCTAGATTTCCCTCAAGACAGAAACTGGACGGCAGCTTCTCTCTCTTCTCACGAAAAAGTTCTCAATTTTTTTCCTTTAATATGAACAGTCTCGCCTTACAACAAATATTAGTTTTTGTACTCACAATACTCTGCACGATTTCATATTTTTGGAAATTATGGTAAAGTCTTCCACTAAGGACTTTAGTCACTCGAAACTAAAATTTAAGAGGAGCAGTTCCGTGTGTCACTGAACGCGCGGTGTGTGTGTGTGTGTGTGTGTGAGAGAGAGAGAGAGAGAGAGAGAGAGAGAGAGAGAGAGAGAGAGAGAGAGAGAGAGAGAGAGAGAGAGAGAGAGAGTGTGATTACCTAATTGTGCTTCGGGGAAAGAGCCCGATGCTCGTATCTTCCTGTCTCCTGATCGGTTCCATTTTATACTTAGTGATACTTATCATACCTGTCCTTAAAACTATGGATTGAGATAGCATTAACTACCTCCTCGCTTAGCGAATTCCAATTATGAACTACCCTTACACTGAAAAAGTATTTCCTTATATCCTGCAAAGAAGTTTTCTTACGAAGCTTCAAACTATGACCTCTAGTTCTAGAGCCAGCCATATCAAAATATCGATCCCTATCCACTCTATTATAACCATGAAGGAACTTAAAGACTGTCACCATATCCCCCCTCAATCTTCTAGCTTCGAGTGATGGTAAGTCTAATTCCCTCAGCCTCTCATCATAACTGAGATTGCGTATTTCTTGCTCCAGTTTCGTGGCATGTTTTTGAACTTTTTCAAGCTTAGCTATGTGCTTTTTCAAGTGCGGACTCGAAAAGGGGGCTGCATATTCAAGTTTTGGCCTCACATAGGTTACATAAATATTTCTGAACATTTTCCATGTGCCTGAAGGCTACCCTTACATTTGATAAGAAGACATATGCTGCCCTTACTATGCCATTTATATGTATTTCTGGAGACAAATCTGCCAGTTTGTTTTCTCCTAGATCTCTCTCATTTTCTGTCTCTTGAAGATGTACTCCAGCCTCCGAGTAGTCAAGCTTGGGCCTTCGTGCACTTGTACCCATTCTCATTACCTTACATTTTGAAGAACTGAATTTCATTAGCCACTTTTCTGACCACTCATGCAGACTATTTAGATCTTCCTGAAGTTCTCTACCATTATTCTCGTTTCCTACTTTCTTTACAATCTTTGCATCATCTGCAAACATATTCTTGAATGAGTTTACAGACTCTGGTAGGTCATTTACATATACAAGGAACAAAAATGTGTGTGTGTGAGAGAGAGAGAGAGAGAGAGAGAGAGAGAGAAGAGAGAGAGAGAGAGAGAGAGAGAGAGAGAGAGAGAGAGAGAGTGTGTGTGTGTGTGTGTGATTACCTAATTACCTAATTGTGTTTACGGGAAAGAGCCCAAAGCTCGTATCTTCCCGTCTCCTGATCGGTTCCATTTTATACTTAGTGATACTTATCATACCTGTCCTTAAAACTATGGACTGAGATAGCATTAACTACCTCCTCGCTTAGCGAATTCCAATTATCAACCGATTTCTGATCAGTTCGTGTGCGTGATTACCTAATTGTGTTTACGGGAAAGAGCCCAAAGCTCGTATCTTCCCGTCTCCTGATAGGTTCCATTTTATACTTAGTGATACTTATCATACCTGTCCTTAAAACTATGGATGGAGATAGCATTAACTACCTCCTCGCTTAGCGAATTCCAATTATCAACTACTCTAACACTGAAAAAGTATTTCCTTAACACTGAAAAAGTATTTCCTTACATCCTGCAAAGAAGTTTTCTTACGAAGCTTCAAACTATGACCTCTAGTTCTAGAGCCAGCCATATCAAAATATCGATCCCTATCCACTCTATCATGACCATGAAGGAATTTAAAGACTGTCACCATATCCCCCCTCACTCTTCTAGCTTCGAGTGATGGTAAGTCTAATTCCCTCAGCCTCTCATCATAACTGAGATTGCGTATTTCTGGCACCAGTTTCGTGGTATGTCTTTGAACTTTTTCAAGCTTAGCTATGTGCTTTTTCAGGTGCGAATTCCAAAAGGGGGCTGCATATTCGAGTTTTGGCCTCACATAGGTTACATAAATATTTCTGAACATTTCCTTGTCCATGTGCCTGAAGGCTACCCTTACATTTGATAAGAATGCATATGCTGCCCTTACTATGCCATTTATATGTATTTCTGGAGACAAATCTCCCAGTATGTTTACTCCTAGATCTCTCTCATTTTCTGTCTCTTGAAGTTGTACTCCAGCCACCGAGTAGTCAAGCTTGTGCCTTCTTGCACTTGTACCCATTCTCATTACCTTACATTTTGAAGTCTGAATTTCATTAGCCACTTTTCTGACCAATCATGCAGATTATTTAGATCCTCCTGAAGTTCTCTACCATTGTTCTCGTTTTTTACTTTCTTCACAATCTTTGCATCATCTGCAAACATATTCATGAATGAATTTACAGACTCTGGTAGGTCATTTACATATACAAGGAACAAAAGTGGCCCTAAAACTGCACCCTGTGGAACTCCACTACTAACTCTTCTCCATTCAGACACTGAGTGTCCAGAGCTCGTATCTTCCGTCTCCTGATCGGTTTCATTTTGTAAGTAGTGATACTTATCATACTTGTCCTTAAAACAATGGATTGAGTTACCATCAACTACCTCCTCGTTTAGCGAATTCTAATTATCAACTACTATTACGCTAAAAAAAAAAAAGTACTTCCTTAAACCCCGCAAAGTAGTTTTCTTAGGGAGCTTGAAATTATGACCTCTAGTTCTAGTGCCAGCCATATCAAAATATCGAAATTTAATGACTGTCACATATCCTCCCCCAATCTTCTAGCTATGGTAAGTTTAATTCCCTCAGCCTGTATGTGTGATTACCTAATTGTGCTTACGGGAAAGAGCCCAAAGCTCGTATCTTCCCGTCTCCTGATCGGTTCCATTTTAGACTTAGTGATACTTATCGTACCTGTCTTTAAAACTATGGATTGAGATAGCATTAACTACCTCCTCGCTTAGCGAATTCCAATTATCAACTACTCTTACACTGAAAAAGTATTTCCTTACATCCTGCAAAGAAGTTTTCTTACGAAGCTTCAAACTATGACCTCTAGTTCTAGAGCCAGCCATATCGAAATATCGATCCCTATCCACTCTATCATAACCATGAAGGAATTTAAAGACTGTCACCATTTCCCCCCTTTTTCTTCTAGCTTCGAGTGATGGCAAGTCTAATTCCCTGAGCCTCTCATCATAACCGAGATTGCATATTTCTGGCACCAGTTTTGTGGCATGTCTTTGAACTTTTTCAAGCTTAGCTATGTGCTTTTTCAAGTGCGGATTCCAAAAGGGGGCTGCATATTCGAGTTTTGGCCTCACATAGGTTACATAAATATTTCTGACCATTTCCTTGTCCATGTGCCTGAAGGCTACCCTTACATTTGATAAGAATGCATATGCTGCCCTTACTACGCCATTTATATGTATTTCTGGAGACAAATCTGCCAGTATGTTTACTCCTAGATCTCTCTCATTTTCTGTCTCTTGAAGTTGTACTCCAGCACCGAGTAGTCAAGCTTGGGCCTTCTTGCACTTGTACCCATTCTCATTACCTTACATTTTGAGGTATTGAATTTCATTAGCCACTTTTCTGACCACTCATGCAGATTATTTAGATCCTCCTGAAGTTCTCTACCATTGTTCTCGTTTTTTACTTTCTTCACAATCTTTGCATCATCTGCAAACATATTCATGAATGAATTTACAGACTCTGGTAGGTCATTTACATATACAAGGAACAAAAGTGGCCCTAAAACTGAACCCTGTGGAACTCCACTACTAACTCTTCTCCATTCAGACACTGAGTGTCTTACTCTAACCCTCTGTTCCCTTCCTTCTAAGTAAGTTTTTATCCATTCCAAAACATTTCCACCTATTCTAGCCATTAAATGCAGCTTCCTAATAAGTCTCCCATGTGGAACAGTGTCAAACGCTTTTTGGAAGTCTAGGAATATGCAATCTGCCCAACCCTCTCTTTCCTGTAAGATTTGGCTTACCTCATCATAAAATTCTAATAAGCTTGTTACTGTTGATCTACCTTCTCTGAAGCCATGTTGCCTCACTGACAAAAAGTTGAAGGATTCCAAGTGAAGAGAGATATGTTTCCTTAGTAGTTTCTCCATAACTTTGCAAACTATGCTGGTCAAGGAAACTGGTCTATAGTTCAGAGCCGTATCCCTCCTTCCCTTTTTGAAGATAGGTATCACATTTGCTTGTTTCCAGCATCTTGGAATCTCCCCCGACTCCAGTGACTCCTTAAATATGATACTTAGTGCCACTGATATTGTGTTTGCGCATTTTTTAAGCACATGAGGGGATATGTCATCAGGACCTGTAGCTTTATGAACATCTAAATCCATCAGCGCTTTTCATACCTCTGTGGCTGTAAGGTTGATGTTCTCTAATACCGGCCCTTGAGCTTCTATCACTGCAATCTGAGGGGGTGGGGTATTTTCTACTGTAAATACTGACTGAAACTCCTTGTTCAATTCTTTGCAGATCTCTTCATCCGTCTCAGTGATGCTTCCATCCGCTCTCTTTAGCCTTAAAACCTGTTCTTTTACCTTCAGTTTTCCTCTGATAAAGCTGTGGAAAAGCTTGGGATTTTCTTTAGCCTTCCTGGTGATGTCCCTCTCATAATCTCTCTCTGCCTCTCTCCTTTTACTTAGGTAGTCATTTCTTGCTCTTTTGTAGGTTTGCCAGGCATTTATGTTTTTTCTCCTCCTATACCTTTTCCAGCATTTGTCTCTCCACTCCTTAGCTCTTTTACACCCATTATCGAACCATTTCTCTCTGGCATGAATTACACCTACTTTGGTGACAGGTATGCAGCAATCTACTATCTTCCCATATTTCTCACAAAAGATGTCATACATTTCTTGTACAGATTTGTTGTAAAATAAGGTTCTCCAGTCAATAACTGCAAAAAGCTCATTCATTTTGATGTAATCTCCTTTCGGATAGTTCCTCCTCATGTCCTCAGTGCCTCTACTCTCAGGAAGAATATCTTCAATGATATACTCCATCAACAACACACAGTGGTCACTCTTTCCAATTGGTGGTTCATACTCAATATTTTCAATATCCAACACATTATCTGTGAACACTAGATCAAGTAGTGATGGCTCATCCCCACCCCTGGCTCTTGTTGGTTCCATTACATGTTGGTGTAGGAAATTCCCTTGTACGCAATCTAGGAATCTTGCCCCGAATGAGTCCTCACCACTGTGTGGGTCAAGATTTATCCAATCTATCTCTTTATGATTAAAGTCTCCCATAATCAAAATCCTACATTTTTTCTCCCGTGCCATGTTAACAACTGAGTTTATGACTTCAATAGTACCTATATGACTTTCCTCATAAATTTCAAGCCTATTTTGGTTCCTTGGTGGGTTGTATACAACAGTTATTATAATGCTCTCTGACCCAGTATTTATGCGAGCAACAAGAAATTCCCTGAACTCACTTTCTATAGCCAAGTTTATTTCTTCAACTTGAATCCTCTCACTTATGAGCAGTGCTATCCCTCCACCAGTCCTCTCAGATCTTTCAACCCTTAGTATTCTGAAGCCCTTCAGAAAAACTGTGACACTGTTTATGTCCTCACTCAACTTAGTCTCTGTAATTGCTACTATATCTGCTTTACTGTTGTGAATCCTATCTTTTAATTCTACTGCCTTACCAGCTAATCCATCAGCATTTGTGTATAACAATCTTAATGAGGCCCCATCCCCTGATCTTCTGTCATTATCTTCTTTATCTCCCCTTTGTCTGGAAGTATTCTGTAACGAAAATTTTTCTTCTCTTCTTCATTTCTTTCATCATTTAACCTTCTTGCCTCTTGCAACAAGTTTTTGATCTTTCCCATCTCTTCCTGTGTTCTGTATCGTCTAATGAACACTTCTTTGCATTCTTGAAGGTCTTTTAGACTTTTTTTCTCAACAGTATTTCCCTACATGTTTCCCCTCTCTCAAAGGTTACTTTTGTTGGTCTCGGCTTTCCTTCCCTCGAATATTTACCTAGTTGGTGTATGTTTACAATATCCTCAGGACCACATACTACTCCAAGCTTTCTTATCAGGTCTACAACCCTAGCTTTATTTCCTTCAAGTCTCCCCTGCCATGTTGGCTCCTGGGATTCACTTATGCCTGAGATTACCACTGTCTTCTCCTTATCAAGTGCCTGTCTGATGAGTGGGTTTGCCCTTTCCATCACAACGTCTTTCATTTTTTCGATTACTGTCTCTTTATAGTCAACTGTTTGTATGTTTTCCAGTGCCACCACCTTTACAGCCTCTTTTACTGCCACATTCCCCTTTAGTGCATCAGCAAAGGACGTTTTCATGGCATCATTTTCCATATTCAGCTCCTGGAACTCTTTTCTGAACTGTTCAATGTTTTCCTTAATCTGGACATTCCAAGCAGCAATCTCGTCTCTCTCAGAAGATAGCAGTGAACTAACATCTAATTCCTTTAGGTTGTCATTCAGCTGTTTGTTTTTATCTTCTTGTTTAGAAATTCTAGATTCTAGTTGACTCTTTTCCCCTTCCAGCTTCTTTATTCTTTTTTCTAGTTCCTTTCTCTCCTGCCCTTGTGCTTTATTTGCTTCCTCCAAAGATCTTATTTGTTCTCTGAGTGTTTCATTCTCTTTCATTTCTCCATCCATATTCCGAATTTTATCATCAAGGCTTATAACCATTTCCTCTAACTTCTTGATTCTCTGTTTAAGTCCCCTTATGACTACCCCTTCTCCCGACATTTTTATGTTCTCCCTCTCACAGAATATAGAAAGAAGACGAGAAAGAGGAAAAAAAAGAAAAGAGAAAAACTTCTAGTTTAGCTTCACACAGAATTTTTATATCTCTATATAAGTGCTATTTAGTGACTCAGTTTGTCTCCTTTCTGGTAACACACATCTTAACTTAAAAACTTGACCATGGTAATTTAAGTATAAAAAGAAAAAGAAAAACAAAAGTCAAACCTGAAGGAAAATTCGAATTTGTGTTTGAGGTGGCACCCACCTGTTTCTGTTATATATTCTTCCTAACTGATAAACTGACTTGCTAACCAAGATATGTTATCACGGGATTAGACTTTACATTTAACTCAATATACATACAAAATAAAAAAAAATAGTAAAAGAGAAAGCTAAAAGAAAAGCAAAAAAATGAAGAAAATAAGACTGCTGTACTACTTGGCAACTTAACTCAGTACTGTTGACAGGTGGATATTTGGTAATTTTTTTTCTTTTATTATTCAATTATTTCGTGTATCAAACTAACTAACTAGTTAATATAAATGGGAAGGATACTGATTTTAACAATATATAGAACCACAGGATCAGGTAAACGGCTTAAGAGCTTTCCCCAGTTTACACAAAAAATTAGGTAATGTGATGTGATGGCTCCACCTCTGGCAACTCTTCTAGATTTCCCTCAAGGCAGAACTGGACGGCAGCTTCTCTCTCTCCTCAAGAAAATGTTCTCAATTTTTTTTCCTTTAATATGAACAGTCTCGTCTTACAACAAATATAAGTTTTTGTACTCACAATACTCTGCAGGATTTCAGATTTATGGAAATTATGGTAAAGTCTTCCCGTCTCCTGATCGGTTCCATTTTCTGCTTAGTGATACTTATCATACCTGTCCTTAAAACTATGGATTGAGATAGCATTAACTACCTCCTCGCTTAGCTAACTCCAATTATCAACTACTCTTACACTGAAAAAGTATCTCCTTATTTCCTGCAAAGAAGTTTTCTTACGAAGCTTCAAACTATGACCTCTAGTTCTAGAGCCAGCCATATCAAAATATCGTTGTGTGTGTGTGTGTGTGTGTGTGTGTGTGTGTGTGTGTGTGTGTGTGCGTAGTTTGCGCTATCTCGAACCCTTTTTTAAGTCACCCACCTAAATATTATCGTTTTCTATAAGATTTCATAGAAAACGGACATAAATACAGTTTTGTCTAATGTAAGGTATTTAAGTAGAAGTTTTAACCTATAATTGAGATCACAGGCTTGCTCGTAATCCCAAAATTTCTGGAAATCTCATTTAGATAAAATAATAAATTTTTATGTTCAATGTATGAAATCTATATCAAATCGGCAAAACCGTGGTGTTTTGGCCTGATTAATTTTTGCTTGACGGCCGCTTACAATGTCAGAAGTACAGAAATGCATATACAGCAGCTGATATCTACCTTGCAAGGGGGTGGTCGAGTCAAGGCACACACAAGGACCTAACTATTATGATTCTGGTTGACGTTTTCCTACAGGAAGAGCCTCGCATGCCTTGACTTTTCGCCGGAGGATAACAGAGAGGTGGGTTTCATCACATTTCTTTTGTTCGATTATGGTAACGTTTCTCGATCAGTCTGTCCGTGCGCCCCTTTCTCTCTGATAATCAGCAATTCAAGAAAGTCCTATTTACGTTCATGTATTTAAATACTTGTGTATAATTACCTAACTGTAATTACGGAATAGAGTCCCATGCTCATAACTCACCATCTCTTGGTCGGTTTCATTTTTGTACTCAGTGATACTTATCATACTAGTCCTTAAAACTGTGGACGAAGTTAGCATTAACTACCTCCTTGCTTAGAAAATTCCAATCTTCAACTACTCTTACACTAAAAAAAAGTACTTCCTTACATCCTGCAATGAAGTTTTCTTACGAATCCTCAAATTAAAAGTTCTAGTTCTAGAGCCAGCCATAGGCCTATCAAAATATCGATTCCTATCCACTCTGTCATAACCATGAAGTAATTAAAAAACAGTCACCATATCCCCCCTCATTCTTCTAGCTTCGAGCGATAGTAAGTCTAATTTCCTTGGCCTCTTCTCATAACTGAGATTGCGTATTTATGGCACCAGTTTTGTGGCATGTCTTTGAACTTTTTCCAGTTTAATTATAAGCTTTTTCATGTGTGGATTTCAAAAGGGGATTGCATATCCAAGTTTTGACCTCACATTGGTTACGTAAATATTTCTGAACATTTCCTTATCCATGTGCCTGAAGGCTATCCTTACATTTTCCAGGACAGTATATGTTGCCCTTACTATGCCATATACATTCATTTCTTTTGACATATCCACCAGTACGTTTACTCCTAAATCTCTCTCATTCTCCGTCTCTTGAGGTTCTGCTCCTACTATTAAGTATCCAAGAATGGGCTTTCTAGCACTTGTACTTATTCTCATTACCTAACATTTTGAAGTACTGAATTTGATTAGTCACCTTTCTGACCACTCATGCAGACTATTTAGATCTTCCTGAAGTTCTCTACCATTGTTCTCGTTTCTTACTTTCTTCACAAGCTTTGCATCACCTGCAAACATATTCACAAATGAATTTACAGACTCTGGTAGGTCATTTGCCTATACAAGGAACAAAAGTGGCCCTAAAACTGAACCTTGTGGAACTCCACTACTAACCCTTCTCCATTCAGACACTAAGAGTCTTACTCTAACCCTCTGTTCCCTTCCTTCTAAGTATGTTTGTATCCATATCAAGACATTTCCACCTATTCTTTCTTACAGGAAAGAAACCCGTATTATATGACACGCTGCCAATAGAAACTATCTACTCATATCTATATATAAAAGCCCTCATCCCCTTTGTCACGGGAGTGGTTGAGTCAAAGCAAAACCCTTGACTCTTTGTGGGAGGAAAATACAGTGGAGGGGATCACCAGTTCCATTGCTCTGCCCTATTTAATCGACTTTACGAAGTGCATATATACAAGGAGTAGATATTCTTGCCCCTTCCCCTCTGGGGATGCCTATAGAAACTATGAACCAAAAAATAAAATAGTAAATCAACCAGAGGACGATGAAGAAGACCGCCTTTTCCCCTCTTCCCCATCCTGGATTTAATTTTATGTGTCCACCCCCATTTGGGGATAGCCACAAACGGATTGAAGCTGGGGAATTAAGGCTGGATGTCCTTCATAACGCCTCGCGTTGGAATAATATAGATAAATGCATGAGTTAACACGACACTGAATTATGCGAAGATGAAGATGAATCCTCACGGAAGAGAAGGAAGCGCAGAAGTGGAAAGAGACAATGGCGAAATTTCACACTTGGCGATCTTCTAATTTCCTTTTCATGATTCTCTCTCTCTCTCTCTCTCTCTCTCTCTCTCTCTCTCTCTCTCTCTCTCCTCTCTCTCTCTCTCTCTCTCTCTCTCTCTCTCTCTCTTAGTAACTGTAACAAAGGTTCAGGTTAGATTCCGGAAATTTTCATAATTCTCTCTCTCTCTCTCTCTCTCTCTCTCTCTCTCTCTCTCTCTCTCTCTCTCTCTCTCCTCTCTCTCTCTCTCTCTCTCTCTCTCCTCTCTCTCTCTCTCTCTCTCTCTCTCTCTCTCTCTCTCTACTCCCCTTGTCATCCCATAAAACAAGATTAACACTGATGGCCAGTAAAATTTTCGGATCATGAAAGTTCGATAGACAAAATTCGGATGGATCAGGGGAGAAAAAGAAGAATAGGAAGCAATGAAGCGAAATAATAAGCAACGGAGGAAGAGAGAGAGAGAGAGAGAGAGAGAGAGAGAGAGAGAGAGAGAGAGAGAGAGAGAGAGAGAGAGAGAGAGAGAGAGAGAGAGAGATTAACTTAACAAGAAATACTGTAAAGGTTGTAATTAACAAACACTAGAAAGCAGAAAGAATAATAATATTAATAATAACAAAGAAAATCATAATGATAATTAGTAATAATAATAACAACAATAATAACAATAATAATAATAATAAGAGTATATATATATATATATATATATATATATATATATATATATATATATATATATATATATATATATATATATATATATATACATACATGCATATACATGTCCCTATTTCCCTTTTAAAAGGGGGTGGCTGAACAAAGAAACACGCATTCACCATTATCCAAACATACCTTAAGTTAGCTCCTTGGGGATAAAGGGTTGCCACGTTTCCCCCCACCACCCAGCTTGGGTCATCCACAAGGTAGTCGGTGAATGATATTCTACAGGCTGGCCCGAACCTGGGAGTTTTAGAACAGATATAGTGTGTTGAGCAACAGAGGTCATAAAAAGAGATATATAGCAGCAAGCTTTGCTCTTTGGTTATAAAGGCCTCAGGTTCGAATCCTGAGAGAGGAAAGTAAAAGATTTGGAGATATTTCTGTACGAGAGTGCATTATAATATTCTATCAAGTAATTGAGGTCCATATCACGGAATAGATTTAAATACGTGTGTGATGATCATGGGTGGGTCGGCAGAGAGGTAAAATTTCAGAGAAGATTAGCGCAGTGGTGCCCTCTGTAATTTGGAGGCTTCATCAGATTTTCCATTTCTCTCAGTGTGTGACCTCTGTGGTTCAGCATACTATGTGTGAACTCCCGTTCTACAGGTCCCAGGATCGAATTCCAACAATAAGAGATAAACTAATTGGTTTAAGCGTTCCATCAATATATCTCGGTCCACACGGAGGAGAATAATTTAAAGTATGTGCTCGTTACTGGTGGGTTGGAAGAGGTATAATTTCAACATTAGAAAAGCGCAGAGGCGCCCTCTGTAACTCACAATAATAATAATAATAATAATAATAATAATAATAATAATAATAATAATAATAATAATAATAATAATAATAATAAGAATAAGAAGAAGAAGAAGAAGAAGGCTAGTACATCTGCTCTCTCTGTCAGAGTATTTGAGGACAAAAAGGAGAGGGTTATTGCATCCTCTTGTTAGGTTAAAGGCCCCTATAAACTCGATACGGTTTACACTGTCATACGGTTCGTCGAAAGCGGTTCTACAGACAAGTGTTTGAAGTGATGTTCGAACTTGTGAACAGGGTATTTGGTTGTCGAACACGTTTGTCGAACGTGTTCGACAACCAAATACCCCGTTCACACGTTCGAGCATCACTTCAGACACTTGTCTGTCGAACCGCGTTCGACGAACCGTTTGACCGTGTAAACTCCCCTTTAATGGTTACACCATTCGATGTATCGGCTCTATGGTGATATGGTATCTTTAAGAGCTCAAGCTTCGATAAGGACAAAATGCTCAGAAGGTTTTACATAACAGTTGTAGTAGCCGTAACAGCAACAATAGTAGTAGTAGTAGTAGTATCAGTAGTGGTAGTAGAAATAGTAGTCGTAGCGGCAATAGCAGTAGAAGTTATAATTATAGTCGTTGTAGTAGTAGTAGATCAGTAGTGGTAGAAATAGTAGTCATAGCGGTAATGGCAGTTATAATAATAGTCGTTGCAGTGGTAGTAGTAGCAGCAGTTGTAGTACTAGTAGTAGGATTGTTAAAATATAAAACAGTAGTAGTAGTATTAATAGCAGCAGTAACACTAGTAGTCGTAATAGCAGCAGCAGTAATACCAGTAGTAGTAGTAGCACTGGTAAAGTATAATGTAGTTGTAGTAGTAGTAGTAAAGAAGAAGCAGAGTAGTAGCAGAAGCAGTAATACCAGTAGTAGTAGTATTGTAGCATAAGGAGTAGCAGTAGCAGTAGCTGCAGCGAATTATTATAAATTTGCAGTAGTGGTAGTAGTAGAAGAATAGT
>JAXCGZ010018930.1:0-10000 GCA_037179515.1 Halocaridina rubra | reverse complement strand
TTGAAGACCTTTGGAACACAGGGGGGGAGGGAGGTTAGGAAGCCCTTGAAGTCCTTCACAAGCCAATCAAGGGACATCCAAGAAAACAATTAGTGGTCCTTCAAGTGGTTTTTGTTCCTTCTTGGAATGTCCCTTATTTTTCTGAGTGCATTGCGCGACACACACACACACATACACACACACACGCACACACACACACACACACACCGATCAGGAGACGGGAAGATACGAGCTTTGGGCTCTTTCCCGTAAACACAATTAGGTAATCACAATTAGGTAATCACACACACACACACACACACACATAAAGCTACAGGTCCCGATGACATATCCCCTCATGTGCTTAAAAAATGCGCAAACACAATATCAGTGGCACTAATTATCATATTTAAGGAGTCACTGGAGTCGGGGGAGATTCCAAGATGCTGGAAACAAGCAACTGTGATACCTATCTTCAAAAAGGGAAGGAGGGATACGGCTCTGAACTATAGACCTGTTTCCTTGACCAGCATAGTTTGCAAAGTTATGGAGAAACTACTAAGGAAACATATCTCTCTTCACTTGGAATCCTTCAACTTTTTGTCAGTGAGGCAACATGGCTTCAGAGAAGGTAGATCAACAGTAACAAACTTATTAGAATTTTATGATGAGGTAAGCCAAATCTTACAGGAAAGAGAGGGCTGGGCAGATTGCATATTCCTAGACTTCCAAAAAGCGTTTGACACTGTTCCACATGGGAGACTTATTAAGAAGCTGCAATCAATGGCTAGAATAGGTGGAAATGTTTTGGAATGGATAAAAACTTACTTAGAAGGAAGGGAACAGAGGGTTAGAGTAAGACACTCAGTGTCTGAATGGAGAAGAGTTAGTAGTGGAGTTCCACAGGGTTCAGTTTTAGGGCCACTTTTGTTCCTTGTATATGTAAATGACCTACCAGAGTCTGTAAATTCATTCATGAATATGTTTGCAGATGATGCAAAGATTGTGAAGAAAGTAAAAAACGAGAACAATGGTAGAGAATTTCAGGAGGATCTAAATAATCTGCATGAGTGATCAGAAAAGTGGCTAATGAAATTCAATACTTCAAAATGTAAGGTAATGAGAATGGGTACAAGTGCAAGAAGGCCCAAGCTTGACTCCTCGGTGGCTGGAGTACAACTTCAAGAGACAGAAAATGAGAGAGATCTAGGAGTAAACATACTGGCAGATTTGTCTCCAGAAATACATATAAATGGCATAGTAAGGGCAGCATATGCATTCTTATCAAATGTAAGGGTAGCCTTCAGGCACATGGACAAGGAAATGTTCAGAAATATTTATGTAACCTATGTGAGGCCAAAACTCGAATATGCAGCCCCCTTTTGGAATCCGCACTTGAAAAAGCACATAGCTAAGCTTGAAAAAGTTCAAAGACATGCCACGAAACTGGTGCCAGAAATACGCAATCTCAGTTATGATGAGAGGCTGAGGGAATTAGACTTACCATCACTCAAAGCTAGAAGAGTGAGGGGGGATATGGTGACAGTCTTTAAATTCCTTCATGGTTATGATAGAGTGGATAGGGATCGATATTTTGATATGGCTGGCTCTAGAACTAGAGGTCATAGTTTGAAGCTTCGTAAGAAAACTTCTTCGCAGGATGTAAGGAAATACTTTTTCAGTGTAAGAGTAGTTGATAATTGGAATTCGCTAAGCGAGGAGGTAGTTAATGCTATCTCAATCCATAGTTTTAAGGACAGGTATGATAAGTATCACTAAGTATAAAATGGAACCGATGAGGAGACGGGAAGATACGAGCTTTGGGCTCTTTCCCGTAAACACAATTAGGTAATCACAATTAGGTAATCACATACCCACAAAGGCCAAAACTTGAATATGCAGCCCCCTTTTGGAATCCGCACTTGAAAAAACACGTAGCAAAGCTTGAAAAAGTTCAAAGACATGCCACGAAACTGGTGCCAGAAATACGCAATCTCAGTTATAATGAGAGACTGAGGGAATTAGGCTTACCATCTCTCGAAACTAGAGGATTGAAGGGGATATGGTGACAGTCTTTAAATTTCTTCATTAATATGATAGAGTGGCTAGGGATAGATATTTTGATATGGCTAGAACTAGAGGTCATAGTTTGAAGCTTCGTAAGAAAACTTCTTTGCAGGATGTGAGGGAGTACTTTTTTAGTGTAAGAGTAGTTGATAATTGGAATCCGCTAAGCGAGGAGGTAGTTAATGCTAACTCAATCCATAGTTTTAAGGACAAGAATGATTGTTCCGGTTTTACGTCACGGACTCCCTTTTCAACCAAGGGCTTGGGCGGTTGCCTTCTTGCGAAGGATTTGTTTTGACAGATGTAATCGTTACCCTGAGTGCATGCCCTTGCTAACCTCAGACCGTGGCGGGGTACGAACCCTCGACCTGACGCCTCAGAGTCGCGGACGCTACCGCTTGAGCCACGGTGACTACTTTTAAGGACATGAATGATAAGTATCACTAAGTACAAAATGGAACCGATCAGGAGACGGGAAGATACTAGCTTTGGGCTCTTTCCCTGCCTATGGTTTTACCCCTTCTTTCTGGTCTCTGATTTCCAGTTTTCTTACTGACCGTTTTATATCTATAGTTGTTGATGGCGCGATATCTATCTCTTTTTTCTGTTACCAGTGGTGTTCCACAGGGCACTGTTCTTTCACCTACTCTGTTCCTTCTCTTCATCAATGATCTTCTACAATCCCCATCTCCCTCTCATCTTCATGCTTTTTTTTTTTTTAATTTATTCAGATAACTGTACATGGGGACATGTGCACATGGGCACTCCCAGTCATATTGCAGTTGATAAACATTACAATATATTTGGTTATGTATAAATAACATACTAATAGAATTTGCAATTAATTTTAAATATCATAGCAAGTAATTAATAATAAAATATAGTGTAATAATTGAAGAGTACTTGAAGAGTAATCATTGTGACAATATTTTCAATAGCCCTTGTTGAGTGCTATCATTTAAGTTACATTTCACTTTCCAACGGTACTACTGCAGACAATTTGAAGCAGATATAGAATAACAATTTTCAGGTTAGAATAATAAGTAGGTAAATATACATATACATACACATACACATATACATATATATACATATACATATATATATACATACATATACACATACATACACATATACACATACATACACATACACATACATACATATATATATGCATGCATTAATTAGATGAGCAATAGAAACACCACTGGGGCTTCATAGCTATACATATCAAGGAGAGAGAGAGAGAGAGAGAGAGAGAGAGAGAGAGAGAGAGAGAGAGAGAGAGAGAGAGAGAGAGAGAGAGAGAGAGAGAGAGAGAGAGAGAGAGAGAGAGAGAGAGAGAGAGAGAGAGAGAGAGAGAGAGAGAGATTCCACCCTTCACTTTTCCTCTGCCTTTTCTTCACAACCTTCATCTGTTACGCGTAATCAATCTCGTATCACTCTTTCTTCTACTCTTAACTCTGATTTGCAGAGAGTATCTGAGTGGAGCACTCAAAATTTAGTTAAATTCAATGCCTCCAAGACACAGTTTCTGGCTATCTCTTTATCTTCTTCTCCTGATAACCCTATTGTCTTCGAAACTAATTATATTTACCCTCTTAACTCTATCAACATATTAGGAATCCATATAGCCTCTAACTTGTCTTGGAGGAATCACATAATCCAAATTTCTAAATCTTCATCCAAGAAATTGGGGGTTTTGTTTCGCTTTCGTCATTACTTTTCCTCTTTGCAGTTACTTAAAATTTACAAAGGTCTTATCTGTCCCTGCTTAGAATACTGCTCACACATCTGGGTTGCTTCTTCCTTTACTTATCTTCTTGATAGGGTTGAATCTAAGGCAGTCAGACTCATTAATGAACCATCTCTTACTTCTAACCTGAATTCTCTCTCTCTTCGCCGGAAGGTATCTTCTCTTTCGCTTTTCTATCGCTACTACTTCCATCGCTGCTCTGATGAGTAGGCGAGTTGCATCCCTCCCTCACTGCCGAGGCCACGTAACACTCGCCAAGCGAACTCATCTCACAGGCACTGTGTGAAGATTTGCAGCTTGCGGATTGTTCGGTGCAGCGACTGCTTCTTCCCATCTACCTCCAGACTCTGGAACTCTCTTCCTCCTTCTATCTTTCCTAATTCTTATGACCTTTCATCCTTCAAAAAGCAGATCTATCGTCATCTCAGAGCCTAGTCCTCCATATCTTTGGGTCCTCTGTACTTTGACTGTTTTTTTCTGTCTGTCGTTTTCCTTTGTGTGACATTGCCTCATCTCTGTCTTGTCCTTAACCTTTTTCTTTTCCTTCGTCTTGGTATTTTCTTGTATCCGGGCCTTTATTGATGAGGGCAGTTTCTGCCTGTCCCGGTGTCACACATAAAAAAAAGCACAATTAGGTAATCACACACACACACACACACACACACACACACACACACACACACACACACACACACACACACACGCACGCACGCACATACACAGGTCTCATTTCCGTAAGCACATGGACAAGGAAATGTTCATAAATATGTATGTAACCTATAAGAGTCCAAAGCTTGAATATGCAGCCCCCTTTTGAAATCCACACTTGAAAAAGCACGTAGTTAAGCTTGAAAAAGTTCAGAGACATGCCACGAAACTGGTGCCAGAAATACGAAATCTCAGCTATGAGGAGAGGCTGAGGGAATTAGATTTACCATCACTCGAAGCTAGAAGAATGAGGGGGGATATGGTGACGGTTTTTAATTTCCTTCATGGTTATAACAGAGTGGATAGGGATCGATATTTTGATATGGCTGGCACTAGAAGTAGCGATCATACTTTGAAGCATCGTAAGAAAACTTCATTGCAGGATGTAAGGCAGTACTTTTTTAGTTTAAGAGTAGTTGATAATTGGGATTCGCTAAGCGAGGAAGTAGTTAATGCTAACTCAATCCCTAGTTTTAAGGACAAATATGATAAATATCACTAAGTACAAAATGGAACAGACCAGGAGACGGGAAGCTACGAGCTTGGGGCTCTTTCCCGTAAGCACAATTAGGTAATCTCTCTCTCTCTCTCTCTCTCTCTCTCTCTCTCTCTCTCTCTCTCTCTCTCTCTCTCTCTCTCTCTCTCTCTCTCTCTCTCTCTCTCTCCATTCACATATAGAATTTCCCATTAGATTCAATTTTAAACACTTGAAAGTCTTTCATTATGCACACACACACACTTGTATGTGTGTGGGGGGTAAGCTCTTTCCCGTAAGCACAACTAGGTAATTACGCACATGCACGCAAGCGCGCACACACATACAGTAAGAGAATACCAAGTCTAATCCATTCAACAAAGTGCATAAAAACCACCAGAGATATATGAAGAAGAGCTTTAAGGGTGGGGCGGGGGAGGTAAGGGAAGCAGGGGGTGATCGAACCCAAACCCTATATCCTCCTTTCAAAAGCAATTACACCAAGACCATTATTTACTTTTACAGCAGAAGGGTGAATCTTCCCAAAGCTGTAATCTTATTCACATATTTACAGCTCTACAACAATGTATATGCACAAAAAAAGTAATAATAAAAAATAGTCCCCTCTCCCTTGCCATGATAATAAGAACAAACAAAAAAGAAAGTTTTTTTCCATTACCTCTACGTCCACTGGGTATGATACATGTTTCTGTGATTATTTACAAAAACAAAAAGTCTTTAGTTTTCTTAAAATTATTAAAAAGAAAAGGTATTCTTAATCCAAGGTTCGATCCCGGCCAGGGGGATGGATTAGCTTTCACTGTCTCATGTCGTTATCGATTAAATTGGACAAATAACTGCCTAGAAATCACTGGGTCCAGTTGATGGAGAGGGGGTTTTGGCCCTGGCCACACGGTAGGTATGTAGTCGGATCTGTGCTATCACTGTCTCTTGCCTCTGCCTTTTATTAGACACTCTTCACCTTTACTGGTGACCCAAAAAATGTCCCTCCTCCACGCCAAGATAAGAGTAAACAGATAATTTTTTTTTCTAATGCCTCAACGTCACTGTCAATGATATAAATTTTTTTTTAAGTCTCAGAAAGATATTTCCTAATCATTCCATCGGTAATGATCTAAGAGGGTTGTTTTATTATTGATTACGAGCAAATCAAATAATTGACCCCTCTTTTCTGCTATGGTAACAACAGTACACGCGGATAATAAAATAATTATTTTTTCAGAACCTCAACGGCTCTGACCACATTATATATACCCTTTATATGTTAATGCAATTCATTGAGCTATATGTCTTTTCTCTTCCCTAATAACATTACTTATATAAGTATAACCTATTACTGGATATTGGAAAACCAAAAATATCGATATTCCATACATAATAAAAGAGTAAATAGGACACAGAATGAAAAAAAAATTTACTTAACCTCACTGTCAGACCACAATATACATCTTGTAAATTTTTAAGCTATTCTTGGCTCTTGTAAAGATGAATAACCCCCAGAACCCCATGTAAATTTGTATATTCTCGAAAAAATATTAGTTAAGGTCAGATCAGGTCAGCTTAGGTTGGGCTAGGTGACTTGTCTTGTAAACAAGAATAACCCTAGAACGCCCTGGGGTAACTTTACAAGATCCCAATTCTTTGATCGAAAAGTCTGAATCTTCTCTTTAATACTACTAAATAAACATGACCTACTGGGAACCCCCTCCTCCCCAAAAAAGGCAATCTTCCATTTTTTTTTTCTAATCTTACCAATTCAGTCAACAATAAATATTCTTACAATTCTTTGAACTAAATATTTTTTTCATTCTTCTATTGTAATATTATCATGACCTAGTTTTGGTTACTACTAAACTAAAATACCAAAGTATTACCAGAAATATCCCATCAAATCTGGCCTTAAACTATAAGAATATCACTGTTTTGTAATTAAATCTTTTAGGATGAACTGTGGCATAAATGATCAAAAGGCCAAAAATAATGACTATGGCCGCTTTCACACCAAAGTGAAACGTCGCAGGTGGCATGCCACGTGGCACGCTAGTTGAAACAAACATCCGGATATATATATATATATATATATATATATATATATATATATATATATATATATATATATATATATATGAAACCTTTCACACAGAAGTGGCACATGGGGCGTGTCACGCCACTTCTCTGTGAAAGGTTTCATATATTTCCGAATGTTCGTTTTCGACTGGCGTGCCACGTGGCATCCCATGCACGACGAGCCACTTTGGTGTGAAAACGGCCTAAGAGCACCAACACTAACTTATTATAATGATTAATTTTCATATTATAACTAGAGACCGAAGCATGAGCAACGGAAGATACTGCTTCACTGATAACTCCACACATCTAACTGTCTTCGATGAGGACACTGAACTTTAGGGGGCACCTCTTTATCAATATGGCTCTGGAAGAGAACGTGTAAGAGGAACCTTAAAGAGATGGCTAAACTTACAGGGGGCACCTCTTTATCAATATGGCTCTGGAATAGAACGTGTAAGAGGAACCTTAAAAGGATGGCTGAACTTACAGGGGGCACCTCTTTATCAATATGGCTCTGGAAGAGAATGTGTAAGAGGAACCTTAAAGGGATGGCTGAACTTACAGGGGGCACCTCTTTACCAACATGGCTCTGGAAGAGAACGTGTAAGAGGAACCTTAAAGGGATGGCTGAACTTACAAGGGGCACCTCTTTATCAATATGGCTCTGGAAGAAAACGTGTAAGAGGAACCTAAAAGGGATGGCTTAGGGTCTTCCTGGGTGAAAGCCAGGCCTGAGACCACTGAGCTATCACTGGGTGGTAGTTTTTTGCTATTATTATCTTCACCCTTTTCGGTTAGAAGGAAAAATTAAAAACGAAACTGAGGAATGCGCCTCTAAATGACCCCTGACGCCAAATCAAGTCTATATCTTATCTTACTCATAAGGCACAACTAGAGCAGATAACTACAGATAAAATACTACTACTACTACTACTACTACTATTGCTGTTATTTCGGCTACTATTACTTCTAGTAGTACTACTAGTCTGTTCAGCAACTAGTTTGTGGGTAGCCTAGCCTTTCTCCCTACAGATATAAACTTTAATTTGTTTAATAAGATAGCTATCTACTTGTATAGAAATAGTAGTACCAGCAGCAGCAGTAGTAGTAGCTGCTGTTCTTGTTTCTGTTGCAGATTTGCAAATACCACCTCATTCCACCCATAAAACTTCCATTCCAATCTCCCCCTCAAAGCCTTCCATACCTTCGCCGGAGCTCTCCCCTTCATCCACAAATGCTGTTTCCTTTCCCCTCTTCTCAAAAAGCAATATCACACACACCCCGTGACTAATCATTCATGTTACATTGGCTCCACAACCCCATTCTACATCTCCTAATTTTCTTAACACCCTTCCTCCCCAAAAAGGGAGGCGCAGGAAGAGGACGGGAAGAGAGGGGTTCTCAAATGGCTTCCAGAAAAAAAGACACTAGAAAGATGAAGTAACAGTTCCAGAGAGGAGTTTAAAGGCATCTAAGAACGGTTTCACATCTTTTGAAGATTGAAGAAAGGGTTGCAAATATGGAAGTAAAGGGGAAAGCTATAAGGGACTTGAAGGAAAAAATCCGAAAGGGATTTTGAATGGTTTCTTAGAAAAAAATATCTGAAGGAGACCTTGCTGTGATTGCAAACAAGTGTTTGAATTACAATAAGTAACTCTGAATAAACTCCTGAAGGCTTGTAGAAAAGATCATAAGAAATAAATATGCACATACTTGTAAATACTAGAATTCTCAAAACATGGAACAAGCTCAAAAAAAATACAACACGAAAAAAAAGACGATAAAAAAGTGTGCATACATATATAAATTTTCCAGGGGCTCTACTATATCCCTGCATAACGCGAGATATATATATATATATATATATATATATATATATATATATATATATATATATATATATATATATATATATACATATATATACACACATATATATATATATATATATATATATATATATATATATATATATATATATATATATATATATATACATATATATATATATATATATATATATTATATATATATATATATATATATATATATATATATATATGTTCCGGTTCCGGTTTTACGTCACGGACTCCCTTATCAACCAAGGGCTAGGACGGTTGCCTTCTTGCGAAGGACTTGTTTTGGCAGATGTAATCCTTACGCTGAGTGCATGCCTTTGCTAACCTCAGACCGTGACGGGGCGCGAACCTCGACCTGACGCCTCAGAGTCGGAGACGCTACCGACTGAGCCACGGCGACTATATATATATATATATATATATATATATATATATATATATATATATATATATATATATATATATATATATATATATATATATATATATATACAAACCCAAAGCAAAAAAAAATATATACACCTTAAAAGACATGGCGCTGTCTCCTGATTGTGCAATAGACGGTAAGGTAAAAGTTACTAAATAAATCTGAAAATATACATTAACACGAGACCCTAGGAGATGCCTTCAGAAAGTGCATGGAGACAAAACTTGTACAAAATTAATACATATTTAATAGGCAAAAAATACAAGACTTCAGGTGACATAAATCGACTTCCACCAAGAGCATCCACTAACACATCAAAATATACTTACATACAAATATACGTACAAGTCATACACACATACATGCACACACACACATAATTATAAAACTAAAAAACTTTATGAGACCCGCAATGGCTTTACTGAAAGCTTACTAGAGAAGAAAATAATATATAAATAGTTCAATATACTTAAAGAGCCTCCAAGGAGACTAGAACTATTTTTATGTCATGAGTGTGACAATGGGACAGGCAAGAAACATTGAGACGAAATAAAAGTATAAGCTTAAGGACAAGCCAGAAATAACAAAATAATACACAATAGAAGTCAGAAATATGAGAATGATAAACAATAGGAGAA
>JAXCGZ010018929.1:137500-175931 GCA_037179515.1 Halocaridina rubra | reverse complement strand
ATTAAAATCATTCACTCGCTTTTCCACATTATCACTGAGAAGGTCAGAATTTTCTAAGATTTCCTTATTTGCAGGAATTATTCTTTTTATAACATTCCAAGTTCCTTTGATATTTCCCTTATACTTGGAAAATTCTTCCCTGAAATGATTTTTCTTCTTTTCGGACAACATTGTTTTAGTAAGGTTTCTTTCTCTTCTATAGGCTCTTTCCATCTCGGAGTTTTGTCTATCAGATTTAAATTGCCTTAGGAGGTCATCTCTCTTTTTCATTTGCTCTTTTAACTGAGAGTCAATCCACGGGGCAGGAGGGCGTGTCATGACTTTGGTTGTAAGAGGGGCACATTCATTTAAACATCTCGTAAAAACATCAGTAAAAGTAGAAACTTGATAATTTACACAATCTGTAGTTAGTATTGAATTTAAAATGTTGTATTCATTAAGAAGAGTGTCGCAGAAACAATTTTGAGAATAATTCTCAAGAGATCGGAAAGTTTTAACAATTGGCGGTCTCTTTTCCTTCCTGACATTAACTGTAGCTATTAGAAGCTCGTGGTCTCCTACAGGACAAGGTAAGACATCGTGGTGAACTATAAAACTAGGTGTATTGGTAATTATAAGATCAATTAGGCTGGAGGAATTAGCGGTGGTACGGGTTGCTTTATTCACAAGCTGATTTAAGTGGAGGGATTGAATTAATTTCCCCATTTTATTATTAGGAAGAAGGAGATTATCATTGAAGTCGCCTATAATAATGAGAGGTTTGCTCCTCAAACAGACCGACCGAAATACCTCGGAGATGTAATCAAAGGTGTCGTTGAGTGCATGTGGGTGTCTATATACACATCCCAGGATGAATGAAGGGGATTTCCTACTCTGAACAGTCAACCAAATGTCTTCGAGATGAGGAGGTCGCTCGACTTCAGGGGTCTTTAATAGGGAGACCGTTAGATGATTTCTTACATACACCCCCACACCCCCACCCCTACCGCCATCAAATCAATAAAAAGAATACTCAGGTATAGCAACAAAACCAGACTGCATATTAGATTGGAGCCAAGTTTCACAAACACACATTATATCCACGTTATTTTCTCTGATCATTAGTGCAATATTTTCGAAATTACCCAAAAGTGATTGTGCATTGATGTGTTGTATGTTTATGAACTGTTTCAATAAGCCTGTATTACAATGTGATTGCTATATATTTAAGGGACATAATCTTGTTTTATGGCCATGTTCACGGCAGTGACCACATTTAAGTCTATAGTTAAACCAACAGTGGGAAAGATCATGGTTTATTTCCCCACAGTTTGAACAGGGGGGGGGGAGAGAGAGAGAGAGAGAGAGAGAGAGAGAGAGAGAGAGAGAGAGAGAGAGAGAGAGAGAGAGAGAGAGAGAGAGAGAGAGAGAGAGAGAGAGAGAGAGAGAGAGAGAGAGAGAGAGAGAGAGAGAGAGAGAGAGAGAGAGTGTACCTACAGTATTCACTAAAAAAAAAAAAACACACACACACACACTTTGCTGGCAACCTGAAATAAGGACAGCTAAAATAATTAATATATACTTCTATTAATACAGTACAGTATAGTACTTGCGAGCTGCTGTTGCCCAAGAGGCACTTGTGAGCTGCCATTGCCCAAGAGTTCCTAATGGTACTGTAACCCTAACATTCACTATATACTTACATGTTTTTCCCGAAATTTTTAATTTTATTGTACTGTATCACTTGCTCAACTAAAATATATATATACAGGGTATTAGTGTTTGTAGGTATCTAATTGGGCTACCCACTGCAGTGGTCAAAGTCTCAGGAGGATTTTGAAAGGAATGTAGTCAGAGCATGAAAATATTATGAACTAAAAGGAAATTATAAGCTTTACCTTCAGTCAAATCAGAAGGAAAAGATCCAAGTTGGAGTTGGTCAAAATCCTCTCCGAGAATGTGATATGTGAGTCTTACAGCAATACCATGAACTATACTGTATATGCATGAAGCTCACACGATTTGTTTTTATTCCGAGTTTGGGGGTATATTTTGTATAAATGATTCCACTTTGTATCTTCAAAATTTCTGTAAAGTATAGGTAATTTGGAGAATTAATTTAGAATCGCAACAGACTAATTAATTCATGTAGTTGCACTTCAGCCCATTTGGGTTGCCAGAAATAGCAGCCCAGTGCCGGTCCCAAGCCCGGAAAAATGGGGAGGGTTGGCGTCAGGAAGGGCATCCGGCTGTAAAACCCTTTTGCCAAAACCCATGGATAGCAGTCGAGAGCATACCGAAGATGGCCAGGGCGTACCCCGCTCACGCGACGCACAGAGGAGCCCGACCTCTGTTGAAACTGGACGAGGGTTACCGCATCAATATGGACGGGTGCGGCTAAAGAAGCGAGTCCATACCCTGAGGATTGCTACTCTTAACATCGGTAGCATGACCGGTAGAGGAAGAGAAGTTGCGGATTTGATGGAGAGAAGGAAGATTAACATACTGTGTGTACAAGAGACGAGATGGAAAGGAAATAAAGCGCGAGATTTGGGTGGAGGCTACAAGTTGATATACAGTGGAGCGGATGAGAGAGGAAGAAATGGAGTGGGTGTGGTGCTAGACCCCCAAACCAAGGAGGAGCTGGTGGAGGTGGTCAGGAAGAGCAGCAGGATTTTGAGGATCAAGTTGGTATATGGTCAGGAAGCAATAAACGTGATCAGCGCATATGCCCCCCAAGTTGGGTGCGATGACGCAGAAAAGGAAACGTTCTGGCAAGAAATGGATGAAGTACAGAGGGAGGTCCCGCCGGGGGAGAGGTGTGTCGTGGGCGGCGGCTTAAACGGCATATAGGACATGACAACGATGGATTGAGACGAGTTCATGGAGGCAAAGGTACTGGAGTGAAAAACCAGGAGGGGGAGAGCGTGCTGGAATTTGCCATAGCATTTGACATGGCGATCCTGAACACGTTCTTCATGAAAAACAGCTACCGGACATACAGGAGTGGTCCCAGAGAGAGTCAAATCGACTTCCTCCTGTATCGAAGAGAAAACATCCGAGAAGTGGAAGACTGTAAAGTACTACAAGGAGAGAGTGTGGGAGCGCAGCACAGCCCAGTTGTGGCGAAGCTGGTTGTAAGGACGCGAAGGACCGGAGTCGAGAGGGGAGAACCTAGGATCAAGTGGTGGAAACTCAAGGATGAGGTGGTGCGGCAGGAGTTCAAGTGGAAAGCACTACAAAGGATAGAAGAGGCAGAGGAGGTGGATCAGTGGTGGAAAAGGAACAGTGAAGCGATCAGGAGTACGGCAGAGGAAGTCCTCGGAAAGTCATCTGGAAAGAAGCCGAGATACGGAAAAGAGTCTTGGTGGTGGTCCTCAAATTGCAAAGAGAAGATAGAAAAGAAGAAAGAGATGAAGAAAGCTTACGACAAGGAAAGAACAGAGGAGCGTAAAGCTATGCTGAAAGATGCAAATAAGGAGGCGAAGAGGGCTGTAGCACAGGCGCGTGCAGCAGCACTGCAGGATATGTATGAGAACCTTGAAACAAAGGAGGGACAGAAGAGAATCTATAAGTTAGCAAAAGAAAGGAACAGATCGACAAAGGACCTAACATCAATAAAGCAAATCAAGGATAAGAACGGAAGAGTGCTTACTGACCCCGACATGATTAAAATGCGGTGGAGGGACTACTACGAAGAACTTCTAAATCAGGAAAATCCAAGAATACGAAGAGGTGAAGGAGTGGGAATGGAGGGAGAGGTAGACCCTGTGAGTGAGGCGGAAGTCAGAGAAGCGTTGAAGAAGATGAAAAATGGAAAGTCAGTAGGGCCAGACCAGATTCCTGCAGAGGTATGGAAGAGTTTGGGCGAAGAAGGGATACGGGTGCTGACAAAGTTCCTGAACATGGTGATGAAGGAAGAGACTATCCCGAACGAGTGGAGAGATAGTATAATGGTACCGATTTTCAAAGAAAAGGGAGACATCCAGAGTTGCAACAACTATAGAGGAATTAAGCTAACATCTCACACTATGAAACTGCTGGAAAGAGTGTTGGATAAAAGGCTGAGGGAGGAGACAGAAGTTTGTAGTGAGCAGTTTGGTTTTATGAAAGGTCGAGGAACAATGGATGCAGTATTCGCAATGAGGCAGACAATGGAAAAATATATAGATAAGCAAAGAGGGCTGTACATGGCGTTTGTTGACCTGGAAAAAGCTTATGATCGGGTCCCGAGAAGCGAGGTGTGGAGGAGTATGAGGTTGAAGGGAGTGAAGGAGAAGTATGTCAAGATAGTTCAGGACATATACAGGGAAGCCACAACAAGAGTAAGTAGTACAGTTGGCACTACAGAGCCTTTTCAGGTGAAAGTTGGACTCCATCAGGGATCAGCTCTTAGCCCCTATCTATTTAATCTTCTCATGGATGTGATGGTGGAGGAAGTGACAAAGGAGGCACCATGGAGCATGCTCTTTGCAGACGATATTGTTTTGGTCTCCGAGAGCCGTGAAGAATTGCAAGAGAGGTTGGAGCTATGGAGGGGTTTGCTGGAGGATTACGGACTGAAGGTGAGCAGACAGAAAACGGAGTACCTGGAGTGCAATGTGACACAAGGAGGCGACCTGTTCATGCAAGACCACAAGCTCCCAAAGGCGGACGCCTTCAAATACCTCGGCTCCTACGTAACGAAGGATGGAGACCTAGAGAGAGAGATTGATCATAGGATCCAGGTAGCGTGGAACAGCTGGAAGAGAACATCAGGGGTGCTACGTGACAAGAAAATCAGTGCTAGAGTGAAAGGAAAAGTGTACAAGTCAGTTGTGAGACCAGCGTTGCTGTACGGAGCAGAGACGTGGCCGGTGAAAAAGGTTCAAGAAAGGAAGATAGATGTCGCAGAAATGAGAATGCTGAGGTGGATGTGTGGGGTGACGAGGGAGGACAGGATACGAAATGACCGGATCAGAGGCACAGTGAAGGTGGTGGAGGCGTCGGTGAAAGCGCAGGAGAGGAGATTACAGTGGTTCGGTCATGTGAAGAGGAGAGAAGAAGACTACGTGGGTGTGAGAGTGATGGAGATGGACGTGGAGGGCAGACGTAGACGAGGAAGACCTAAACTACGGTGGAAGGACCGACTGAAGGAGGATCTCAGAGAGAGACAGCTGGAGGAGGAGCAAGTGATGGACCGGAACCAGTGGAGACGACTAGTGAAGAGATGCGACCCCATATGAAAATGGGAACGCAAATAGAGGAAGAAGAAGACAGTATTTGGTTCTCAACCTTTTTCACTCCCCTCCTTCCTTTTGGAATTTTCAACGTGCTAGTGGCCCCCTTCCCAATTTCTCAAACGTTCCCCAACCAATGAAGTTGAAAAATAAAACGGATGACAAAAAATTAACAGGAAATTATTAGGCCTATATCTGCACCGAGTACAGAACTCTGCAATTGGACGCGTTGGTTGAATTCCTGTGTCGCCAAATAGGGATTGGGCCTGTGAAATATTTATATACCGTTCAGAACTGGGGAAAAAGGCCCCCAGGTTTAGAACTATTGTCTCATAGTTCATAAGTTATCCAGTTCATTTATACTGACATTTTGTATATTTATTGCTTAAATAATTTAAGAAATGCTAAATGCATTGCTAGTTTTACAGAAGGTACGATACGTATTAAATATTAGTATAATAAAAAAAAAAACGGGCCTGGAGACAGGGTGTTACAGGGATGAGACACTTTCACGTGAACACAACTTGGTAAATAAAAGAAGGTAAATACCTGTACTCAGCTATACATTCATTAATAAATAACGTAAATTTTAAACTTTTGGCGCCTTCCTAATATATAAAACACAGATAATATAATGTCAAATGCTTATTTGATATATATATATATATATATATATATATATATATATATATATATATATATATATATATATATATATGGAACACCTACAGTTTAGCGGGCCATACCAATGTTCAAAACCTACCAAGAGAACTGGCGGATGAATACACAGCAAAAATGGCGACAATAGGCATACGAAACCATTTTTTACTATCCTAACTAAAAATACTTACCTAACCTCTTAGCCAGGGGGGTGACATCATACAGGTTAGGGTCGAACTACTTACTTGAGCGGAGGGTTGAGGTCGTTGAGCGGCATGGCCCGCTAAACTATATATATATATATATATATATATATATATATATATATATATATATATATATATATATTGCCGACAGACATTCACAGAAATACGAGGGAAACATACTGATTTCCGCAGAATATTAACTCAAAACAGGTAACTCATGTTGAACGGCCCTAACAAGAATTCCCATTTCCTCTTCTTTTTAAAATAATAACCAACATTATTTCCTAAAGGTAGTGGACAAACCCGACTAAATGGGGCGGAGAAACGGGGACTGTTAACCCAGTCTTTAGTAATTTGGGTAAAAAAAAAAAAAAAAATTACCAGGAGCATCATGCACTCGTTATATTTTAGGACTAACTTAACCTAACCTTCACGTGCTCAAAAACCTTTGTTATTGGAGGGATGCATATAACGAATCATAACAGTATATTGCTGCAGAAGTCCAGAATTTGCCTATACCATACTCCTTTTAATGAATATGGCCTAGTATAAGAACATAATATTATTATTATTATCATTATCTGTGCACTTTAACATCCTAAACGCGAGAAATGAACATACGTTATATATTTCAAATTAAAAAATAATAATCGATTCGTTACTGAACTGGGAGTGAATAACCATATCAAATGAAGGTTTATGAACGTAAACAGTTACCTGCAAGTATCTGTTTCAAAAATAAAAGAAGTCAAACTACATATGGTTGTTAGAGAAACGAACCGAGGTCTACTTACTCCACTTCGTGCGTTCCCTTCGAAGTCAATACTAGAACTAATACAAAAGCTTCGAGGGAGGAGTCAGAGGAGGAGATATCTCTGATTGCACCACTGCTCAACTAACCTGACCCAATCCTGTAAAAATAAATAAATAAATAAATAAATAAAAACTTACTATCGATAATAGGATAATAGCAATTCATTAATCATTTTTAAACCGGTATCTACTCATTTTTAATCAATGCAGTCCATAGGACGCGTTCAGGTTCTGTTAGGCTTTTTTCTTCTTTATATATATATACACGGACGGTATGTATATAAAGTAACAGCTTAAATACATAATATAAATAATAAGATAATGATAATAAAAAGACAGACTGAAAATATAATCAAATTAATGAAGACCTAATAATGAGGAGAAAAAAAAACAAAGAAAAACATGGATGTAGTGTTGTGTCTTGTCAGATGTGATGACATAAGAGATGTGTAACGAATACGCCAATATATTCGGTGTAAATGTAAGAAGAAGAAAAAAAAGTGACTGACGGAACACTAATTCGAGCTGTCCTGGCTAGTCCTAATTAAGTTCAAAAGAACTTCAGTTGTAGTATCGCAACGGGCAGATACTTAAAACACAAAAGATTTAAATGAAACTGGAATGTTTTAATACCTTTTATAAATGTTCACTTTAGAGCGATGATTATTTAAATATCTGAAGACAAGAATTCCAGTGAAGCTAAAGAAAAAAAAATAGTATAAGGCTAGGCCTAAGCTCGGGCCTGAGTCGCTTATACTCAAAGGTTGGTTAAAATGTATTCATTCACACGTTCATTCGCTGTCAGTGACGAACCTGGGAACAAACATTTGATATTCAATGTTAACTGCCTTATCCAGGCCATGAGTTTGATGCTATTTGGAAATAATAATCAATACAAATCGTAGTGATGAACAATAATCTAATATATATATATATATATATATATATATATATATATATATATATATATATATATATATATATATATATATATATATATATATATATAGAGAGAGAGAGAGAGAGAGAGAGAGAGAGAGAGAGAGAGAGAGAGATTCAAGGCGTTTGGGGGCGTTTCTAAACGTCTGCCAACTTATGTTGCCTGCAACTCAAACTGATGCTGCAGAACGTTATGTGCAATACATTAATAAAAAAAAAATACAATTCAGCAAGCATGAAGAAGAAAAAAACGCAATTCAATGAAGTTCTTGATGTTAAATTTTACCCGAGTTTTTAGTTAATGCTTTTTCAATCCTCTGCTTAATGCCTGGCTGAACAGGGACCAGACTCCCGTTTTGGCGCATGAAATCAGCTTTACTTCGAGTTGCAGTCGCGTATCAATCCTGAAATTTCTCGATATAGGAAGTTGGCAGGATGCTTAGAGACGCCCCCTGACACCTTGAATATATATATATATATATATATATATATATATATATATATATATATATATATATATATATATATATATATATATATATATATATTAGCTTATCGTTCATTACTACGACATTTGTTCCTTGATTATTATTTTCAAATAGCAACAACCTCCATGGATTGGATAAGGCAGTTAAACATTTAAATTGAAGATCAAATGTTATTTTTTCCTGGTTCGTTAGTGGCAGCGAATGAACATATATTTCATTCTTTGCGGACACATTTTTACCAGTGCTTCTAATAAAAGCGACTCGAAAGCTTTTCCTCATACTTGTTTTCTGCATATTATTTCCAATTCTTTTATCTTTAGGTGTTTATATAATTATCGCTCAAATGTGTAAAAATTTGTATATGGTACTTATATTAACCTGTTGCAATCGCAAGTATTTTCAAGTGTAAAAAGATGGACGTGGGAAAAAAATGACAAATTATGGTGAAATCACATGCCTAAGAGGTGACGTTGGGAGAAGCGTGGAGTGATCGATTCTAGGTATTTCACTCCCACGGATCCTGGAATATTTTGTATAACGGTTCTGCTCAGAACTGTTTTGAGGTAGGCTAAGATACGACAAACAAGCCATGAAAAATAGTCTTATAGTTTTCTGGAATATATATATATATATATATATATATATATATATATATATATATATATATATATATATATATATATATATATATATATATATATATATTATATATAATAACACTGAACTGTTAACATATAGTCCAAAATGGTAGGAAAAGCCCATTAAATAAAACACAAATATATATATATATATATATATATATATATATATATATATATATATATATATATTATATATATATATATATATATATATATATATATATATATATTATAAAGTACTTATTAATTTCGTGACCTAAGCTGGTCACCTTCTTGTTTTATTTCATGGGCTTTTCCTACCATATATATATATATATATATATATATATATATATATATATATATATATATATATATATATATATATATATATATATATATACACGGACGGTATGTATATAAAGTAACAGCTTAAATACATGAAATAAATAATAAGATAATGATAATAAAAAGACAGACTGAAAATATAATCAAATTAATGAAGACCTAATAATGAGGAGAAAAAAGCAAAGAAAAACATGGATGCAGTGTTGTGTCTTGTCAGATGTGATGACATAAGAGATGTGTAACGAATACGCCAATATATTCGGTGTAAATGTAAGAAGAAGAAAAAAAAGTGACTGACGGAACACTAATTCGAGCTGTCCTGGCTGGTCCTAATTAAGTTCAAAAGAACTTCAGTTGTAGTATCGCAACGGGCAGATACTTCAAACACAAAAGATTTAAATGAAACTGGAATGTTTTAATACCTTTTATAAATGTTCACTTTAGAGCGATGATTATTTAAATATCTGAAGACAATAATTCCAGTGAAGCTAAAGAAAAAAAATAGTATAAGGATAGGCCTAAGCTCGGGCCTGAGTCGCTTATACTCAAAGGTTGGTTAAAATGTATTCATTCACACGTTCATTCGCTGTCAGTGACGAACCTGGGAACAAACATTTGATATTCAATGTTAACTGCCTTATCCAGGCCATGAGTTTGATGCTATTTGGAAATAATAATCAATACAAATCGTAGTGATGAACAATAATCTAATATATATATATATATATATATATATATATATATATATATATATATATATATATATATATATATATATATATATATATATATATATAGAGAGAGAGAGAGAGAGAGAGAGAGAGAGAGAGAGAGAGAGAGAGAGAGAGAGAGAGAGAGAGATTCAAGGCGTTTGGGGGCGTTTCTAAACGTCTGTCAACTTATGTTGCCTGCAACTCGAACTGATGCTGCAGAACGTTATGTGCAATACATTAATAAAAAAAAAATACAATTCAGCAAGCATGAAGAAGAAAAAAACGCAATTCAATGAAGTTCTTGATGTTAAATTTTACCCGAGTTTTTAGTTAATGCTTTTTCAATCCTCTGCTTAATGCCTGGCTGAACAGGGACCAGACTCCCGTTTTGGCGCATGAAATCAGCTTTACTTCGAGTTGCAGTCGCGTATCAATCCTGAAATTTCTCGATATAGGAAGTTGGCAGGATGCTTAGAGACGCCCCCTGACACCTTGAATATATATATATATATATATATATATATATATATATATATATATATATATATATATATATATATATATATATATATATATATATATATATAATATATATATATTAGCTTATCGTTCATTACTACGACATTTGTTCCTTGATTATTATTTTCAAATAGCAACAACCTCCATGGATTGGATAAGGCAGTTAAACATTTAAATTGAAGATCAAATGTTATTTTTTCCCGGTTCGTTAGTGACAGCGAATGAACACATTCTTTGCGGACACATTTTTACCAGTGCTTCTAATAAAAGCGACTCGAAAGCTTTTCCTTATACTTGTTTTCTGCATATTATTTCCAATTCTTTTATCTTTAGGTGTTTATATAATTATCGCTCAAATGTGTAAAAATTTGTATATGGTACTTATATTAATCTGTTGCAATCGCAAGTATTTTCAAGTGTAAAAAGATGGACGTGGAAAAAAAAATGACATTATGGTGAAATCACATGCCTAAGAGGTCACGTTGGGAGAAGCTTGGAGTGATCGATTCTAGGTATTTCACTCCCACGGATCCTGGAATATTTTGTATAACGGTTCTGCTCAGAACTGTTTTGAGGTAGGCTAAGATACGACCAACAAGCCATGAAAAATAGTCTTACAGTTTTCTGGAAGTATATATATATATATATATATATATATATATATATATATATATATATATATATATATATATATATATATATATATATTAATAACACTGAACTGTTAACATATAGTCTAAAATGGTAGGAAAAGCCCATTAAATAAAACAACGAATATATATATATATATATATATATATATATATATATATATATATATATATATATATATATATATATATATATATATATATATATATATATATATATATATATATATATATATATAAAGTACTTATTAATTTCGTGACCTAAACTGGTCACCTTCTTGTTTTATTTAATGGGCTTTTCCTACCCTATATATATATATATATATATATATATATATATATATATATATATATATATATATATATATATATATATGGTAGGAAAAGCCCATTAAATAAAACAATGAAAATATATATATAAAAAGTACTTATTAATATCGTGACCTAAAGTGGTCACCTTCTCAAAGTACTTTTTTTTTGCTAGTTGTATCTCTTGCCATTGTACTTTGAGAAGGTGACCAGTTTAGGTCACGAAATTAATAAGAACTTTTTATATATATATTTCCGTTGTTTTACTTAATGGGCTTTTCCTACCATTTTAGACTGCATGTTAACAGTTCAGTGTTATATATATATATATATATATATATATATATATATATATATATATATATATATATATATATATATATATATATAGCAAGGACTCATGGCACGTGGACAGATATTTAAAGAAAGACACAAACTCTGTGGAGTTTGGAGAACAGTAGCAGAAGCAAAAGAAAATAGCGGTGGTGGAGAGATAGATTTTTAGCCAGAGAACATCAAAGTCAGGAGATTCAACAGGAGTGTTAGTGTTGCAGTAGGCACAGACCCCACCTTTGGAATGAAAACGAGTATACAGATTATAGTGAGAGATTTGAAATGGGTCACTGGAAGCATGTATAGACAGCTGGGTTTCAGACAGGAGGAGGAGGTTAGGGAGGAAAGTACCCAAGTGCTGTTCCACAGATGAAAGATTAGAGTTTAGCCCACAGATGGTAGAATAGCGAAGAGTGAACGAAGCAGATCTATTGGGAAGTGCAAGGTTAAGGGCAGAACCATTACTACCACCAGAAGTGTCTGCCCTCAAGCCAATAGTGGAGTCAACACGATCCCCGGAGATTCTTCGCACCCCTCTATGCCGAGTACTGGGGGCCATTAGCTGTGGACCTTCCATAAATAATAGCAAATATGAGGAAAAAAGAGAGAAAGAGACAGATGTGGGGAGTGTTGTGACTTGTCAAATGTAATGGAATAGGAACAGATGTGTACGCCAGAATATTCAGTGTAGATGTAGGTAAGAGGAAAGGATCATCCTGAAGGAAGACTCAACCCGGAACTGTCTGTACCAGTCCTAGTTGCATCCTAATATATATATATATATATATATATATATATATATATATATATATATATATATATATATATATATGTAAATATATATATATATATATATATATATATATATATATATATATATATATATATATATATATATATATATATATATATATGGCACATAGTTACTGTGCCAAGGTGCTACCAGCATAGCTTTGTTTGTATGTTGCTATACAAACGGTAACAGAACGTACCAACGTCATTCATAAATAAGTTATGACGTATAAGCCGTGAGTTTGAATTATGTAAGTAAATAAGAAGAGAATATAACCACTGTTTGTTAGACAGAGCAAGGTAAAAGCAATCGATAAACTGATATATATGTATAAAAACTGAGACAGGTTTATGGAATATATAAATATATGTAAAATATTTAAGGACTATATGAACTGACCGGAAGCAGTTTTACGTCGTGTAGAAACCAACACTCGAGCGTACAAGATGGATCGATTCGATAAAAGCTCTACTGAGCTGTCGTGAGAGAGAGAGAGAGAGAGAGAGAGAGAGAGAGAGAGAGAGAGAGAGAGAGAGAGAGAGAGAGAGATGATTCACTATCAGTAAAATGGGCGCATAACTTGAGTGTTCTATGGAGGAGAGAAACAAAGTGGGCCGTAGTCCAGTATCATTAATGTCATTGATAAATAATCTAGTTATTAGATATGTCAAATGTAATAGAACCAGTTATCAGATGTGCTATAAAATGAACCTCACTTGTGAAGAAATTACATGCAGTAATATGAATAATCACAGTATGCATTTTACCACAAACATCACACGTATGCTTGTAATGCAGTTCCAATATCTTTCCATTTCGAATAGTAGCTTCGCCTTTATCCATCGAATAGCGAAAAAAAATATTACAAAAGAGATCATATAAATCCACTTACCCATACAAAAAAAAAAAATCCCTCTTTCCACGCAGGAAAAATCAGACAAGGAGTGTGATATTCCATTCCATTATCTAAGAACGAGAGAATATTCGTTTTAAATGGACACTGATATAATATGTGTGTTCGTATTGGCAGCAAAATACATCCCAGAACGTATCCAGCCCATTCGTTCTGCTCTATTTTTCGTGATAATAATAATACGACTTTATTTCCAACATACATTGGGTATTCAAATATGGGTGTACAATTAAAATTTACAAGTAAAATCTTCCTTTAAGAGTAACTTCTTATGATTATATTTAAAAGTATACACTGAACCAGCATTTTTTAGTTCTCTGGGAAGCTGATTATATAAATGAGGTCCACGAATGTTTATATCTCTTGAGCCAATATCAGTTTTAGACCTTCGTACTAATAAATCTTCCCCTTGACGGGTAGTTAACCCGGTAACTGAGCTTACTGTAGAAAAATTATACAAGCAATCAGGAATATTGTTTCTTAGTATATTAAAAACAAAGGTACATATATCAAAAACATATTTATCTCTAATCTTTATCCATTATAGATCTTTTAAAACAGGAGAGATGTGCTCGTATTTTCTTACATTGCCAACAGCCACTCGTGCTGCAAAGTTTTGTAACTTTTGTATTCTTTGTAATTGAGTCTTATTTGTACATCCCCAAACTTTGAGACAGTAATTAATTAAACTCATAGCTAAGGACTGGACAATTATTATACGAGTTGATGTTTCAAATGAGTCTTTTACCCTATTTAGATATATTAGAGTACCCATTACTTTTTTATAAATTTCATCTATATGCATTTCAAAATTCATGTAACGGTCAAAATAGACACCTAGGTTCTTTACCGAGTTCATTGGCTTAATGATATTACCGTTAAAATTTATATGAAGATTGTCATCAACTTCTGATAATAATTGTCTGGATCCGATAAGAATAGATTGGGTTTTAGTTTCATTAAGTAACAGACCATTTTTTAGAAAGTAACGTTTAGCCATATACAAAATTTCTTCTGCTCTACGAATAATATTTTCTAAATCATTAATTTCTCCTTCAATTAAGATTTGAGTATCGTCAGCATATTGAATGACATAACAGTTAGGTAAATATTTTACTAGATCGTTTACATATATTAGAAAAAGTATAGGTCCTAGGATCGATCCCTGAGGGACCCCAAACAATACCTTCTTGCGACTTGAGACTACATCTTTTATTCTGACTGACTGGTAGCGGTTTTTTAAATAGTTCTCGAACCAGCTTGGGTCAATGTTCATATTTTTGCATTTTTCTAATAGAATGGTATGGTGTACACTATCAAAAGCTTTAGAAAGATCGAGTAGTAGTAGCAATGATATTTTCTTATTATCTATATTTTTGTATATTTCATCTGATATTTTCAATAAGGCAGTTTCAGTTGATAATTTTGGCCTGAAACCGTGTTGACTTTTTGCAATAAGTTTATTTTTTTCAAGAAACTCACTTAACTGATTTGCAACAATCTTTTCAAGTATCTTTGATAAAATTGGTAGTAAAGAGATTGGTCTATAGTTAGAGACGTCGTCAGGATTTCCATTTTTAAAACCAGGAATTACATGGGGATTTTTCCATAAATCTGGGTAGATATTGGTAACTATGGAAGTATTGATTATTACCGTCAGATAATAAGCTATTACAAATAATGAATCTTTAATAAAACGAAAACAAATTCCATCTGATCCATATGCATTAGAGTCTTTCAGATTTTTTATTACTAAGATTACTGTATTACAATCTACTGTAGTAGGGTTAAAGACATCATTACTTCTATTGAATGCACTATGTTCTTCCAAATTTACATTATTATTATTATTACTACCATCATCACTATTATCATTACCATTACTACCACCATCATTATTATTTACACCATTATCAACATTTCTATTATTATTACTACTACCATCATCATTATTATTACCACCATTACTTCTTAGACGAATTTATTTTTATATATAATTTCAAGTACTGTGTGTGTCGTTATATATATATATATATATATATATATATATATATATATATATATATATATATATATATATATATATATATATATATATATATATATATAACGACACACACAGTACTTGAAATTATATATAAAAATAAATTCATCTAAAAAGTTTGTCTTATCACGAAAAATAGAGCAGAACGAATGGGCTGGATACGTTCTGGGATGTATTTTGCTGCCAATACGAACACACATATTATAGGGTAAGTTTTACTTTCACACCCCAAGCAAGTGAAATAGAACTACAAAATACGGTAAAAATAACTAAATTAAAATAATAATATCTTGACTAAATATAAACTAGTGTCATGATCCATATAAAGTTTTTTCTTTTTTATAATTTGTGGGGTAAAAGTGAAAAAAATTCTCTCTCTCTCTCTCTCTCTCTCTCTCTCTCTATATATATATATATATATATATATATATATATATATATATATATATATATATATATATATATATATATATATATATCCTCTCCGCATTCCAATCTCTCCTTTACTCGACCGTTACGATATATCAGGAATACGATAATTCAATTATTTAAATATTTCTCTGTCCCATCATGAATAATGCTTAGAATTAAACAATTTGAACTTCGAACATTAGTACAGTATCATATTAAATTTGTTGTCTTAAATCCTTATCTGGATTCAAATACGTTTGTCCCATAACACTACAGACAAAATAGTTCCGGTTTTACGTCACGGACTCCCTTTTCTACTAAGGGCTAGGACGGTTGCCTTCTTGCGAATGACTTGTTTTGGCAGATGTAATCGTTACCCTGAGTGCATGCCCTTGCTAACCTCAGACCGTGACGGGGCGCGAACCCTCGACCTGACGCCTCAGAGTAAATAACGTTATTAGATTAATTTTTTCTTCTAATCTAAAGCGTTAAGAAAAATATCCTATATATTTCTGTTTACTTATAAGTGGATGGATCATTCATGCTCAATTGATTCATTGTTATTATTACTATTTCCTCTGTCTGAATTGTTTCCTTGTTTATGTATTTGTTTTGTTTCCTTGTTTACTTATTTGTTTATTCATATATATACTTAGAGAGAGTATTGGTAGCAGTGGATATATCTTTCTTATGATTGCGGAACCAGGACAGAAAAAAAAAGTAAAATCTGTTCTCATCGAGCCTGGACACGAAGAAAACATGAAGTGGAGAAACAGAGATGGGGGGTACTGTGACTTGCCAGTTGTGAAGGGATAAAAGAGGTGTGTAACAAATATTAAAAATATATATATATTCGATGTTGATATAGGTATTGAAAAAGAACCGTAACTGAAGGAAAATTTAACATCGAACTGCCCTAAACAGTACTTAACTGATACATTAAAAGCAAATGTCTAAAACCATCACTCGAAGCTAGAAGAGTGAGGGGGGATATGGTGACAGTCTTTAAATTCCTTCATGGTTATTATAGAGTGGATAGGGATCGATATTTTGATATGGCTGGCTCTAGAACTAGAGGTCATAGTCTGAAGCTTCGTAAGAAAACTTCTTTGCAGGATGTAAGGAAATACTTTTTCAGTGTAAGAGTAGTTGATAATTGGAATTGGCTAAGCGAGGAGGTAGTTAACGCTATCTCAATCCATAGTTTAAATTTGCGCGCCACATGAAAACGATGGCATTCACATGAACATTTTATGCCATTGTATACGTACACAAACGTATGGTTAAACGTCAAATAATTGGAATAGCAATTGATTCTTGACTCAAATGACAGATACAGTGCTGTGACGAAAGCTGTAAAATCCATAGAACAGCCTGGACCAAGAACCAACTTGTAAATAACAAAGCAGCATATATTTCCCTACTGTAAGAAAAATGGTTTTGGAATAGAACAAGTATGTCGTATTTAAGTACAACATGGTGATATAATAGACCCCAAAACGTATCAGCAAAGTACCTTGTTCGTTAGGTGGGCGTCCGTCAGAGCACCTCCGATCTGTCGTTGGAATGAAGCGTTCGTTTACGTTCAAGTATCGAACTAATGTGACTTCTGGCACACGTTCGCCTCACAACACAAACAATCGCAACTTCTCTAAGGGAAGTGCGGGGCCCCCGTATTTATGGAGGGGATGGAGGATTGAGACCCAGCAATTCTTCGCAGTGATGTATTTTATTACAAATGTGTATTTGATTACAGGTAGTGAAATAAAATAATGTATATCAATATTACTTGCATAGCTTTCTACTGAAAAATATTTGCCCATGTGGTGTATATTACTCTTATACCAGGATAATTCATATAAGAGAGAGAGAGAGAGAGAGAGAGAGAGAGGGGGGTTAACGCGCAGTACAATATATTGTACGAATTAATTCCAAAGTTCATGTAATTTGATATAGGCAGATAATAGTAAACTAGTATATACCTTGTAAAGGCTTTTGAAAAATTTAAAATTCCTAAATAACAGCTAATATGCAAAAATAAATTAAAATAAACTTTTAGACTTGCCTCAAAAGCTTACTGCTACTTTAAAGAAGAAGAATTTGAAGTAATTATTTGACATTTTAAGGGAATTTGTATAAAATAATTTACTTTGAAAAGTTAATATTTTCTTACTGACTCATTATGAATCACTTAAAGCTCTTTAGATAATGGTAATAATAAATTATATGTAAATTTTGTTTTATATTTGAGGGGTTTATTTATGGTGAGTGGGTATGCATTTGAAAAAAAAATATATAGATATATAAAATGATAAAGAAAATATTCATATGATAATACAATAATTAAGTCCAACCAAGGTCCGGCAACCCTGAAGGGGTGGATATCTATAACGAACGAACGAACGAACTAAAGTATTTCTGACGGGTCAGGTGCAAAGATCGAGTTGTCACCTAAAGAAGAAGAAGAAGAAAGGCTGGTATTGTTTATTTACTACTGGCGTGGTTATAGTGAAGATACATAAAGTCAGGATGAAAATAATGAATATATGGGTTTATGGTTATTTTCACACTTCCAACGAGTGAAATGAGAATTAAAATAATCGATAACGAAATTGACAACATCTAAAAAACAATAACTAAGCTGATAAACCAAACCTAACCAAATATAAGTAATCGATTTATTTTCTAACGATGTATGTGAAAAAATAGGTATTTATCTCATTACAGTTTGAAATGAAAAAATATTTCAGTGAGCCATTAGTTCCCAGCTCATTTCTTAACTGTCTATGGGTAAACTATCCCGATTAACCCAACATGACCAAATAAATGCTAAAGAGATTTTTCTTATATTTTTTTACTATTACATCCGTCTTATTCCCTACTATTTTATCCTGTTTAGGTAGGTCTTAATAGGGTAAGATTTTGTATGTATTTTGATCAAATCCGACTTCTAAACCACCATAAATCATTGGTTTTCAGGTTAGGAATAATTTCCGGTGGTTTTGAAGGTCACATTCGATCAAAACACATCAAAAACCCCTGGGGAAAAAAAAATCACTTCCAAAGGGAGACGGATGAAATAAATATTTATCTATTTACTAGGGTTAGGAAAGTAACTTTTCAAATTTAGGAATTATTAAGCAACTAAAATTCTTCCCATCTACCTCCATTGTGTCCTTTTCCTTTGTGTATCATTACCTCATTTCTACTTTGTCCATAACCTTTTTCTTTTCCTTCATCTTATTGTTTTCTCGTGCCGGGGCCTTTATTGATGAGGGCAAGTTTTGCCTGCCCCGGTGTCACACTCATAAAAAAAAAACTATGATAACCACTTTTTCTCTGTTGATGTTTTTAGCTTTTACGTACTGCACATTTAACACTGATGTTGCATTTAAATGCAACTGAAATTAATATATCATGCATAGGAAGTATTCCATTACTATTATTAGTATTATGATTAATACCAATAATGAATGTTATAGATCAGGTATAAAAGGGCACCCAGCTAACCGAAACGAAATTAAATCTTTCATCAGTTACGATTTTTTTCCCCATGATTACATCAACATTTTTGCTGGCTTATTTGTTACACATTTCTTAGTATCCCTCAACATCTAACAAGTCACAACAGTTCCTATCTTTGTTTCTCTTTGCCTTTTTTCTTCATCATTACTATTTTAAGTCTTTCTTTTTTACTTTGACTATTATTATTATTGCTTATCAAGCCCTTTTGCTGCCTTGTTTCCAAGCTGCTACTCTTCTTAATTTTTTTCTTGGTGCTCAGGCCTGATAAGGGTAGTTTTCTTTGCCCGTTCATGCTTCACATGCACTAACAATGTAGTTAGTGCTTCTTCAGGGATCTGGGGAATAAAAACTCATTGAAATTTATGACTGTTTAGGAAATTATAATTGCATAATTTGTAAAATTACACCACAGAGGCTTGGCTAGTTAGGTCATGTTAGCATTTGAGTGGAAGTTGATGGTTATTGGTTTTACATTTTGTTGGAGGTGAATAATCAGAAAGATGTGATTTTTTTTTCAGTTTAGAGAATATTGCAGTTTAAGACTTATTATATACAAGTTCATATTATCATATAAAAAGTGTTCTAACCTTTCAATTGATTTTTTTTTTTTTTTTTTTTAGTTTTCTTTTGGCATTATTTGCTCTGATGAACATTAAAGTTCATTAGTGATTTAAGTGAAGGTTTTGATTGAAAAGATACTTTCATTTTTCAATATTATTTTGCAAACATTTCAACAAATTACTGTAATCAAAGAATGATTTTTCTGTTGTATTATATTTATCATTATTTCCTTATTAATGTATGATATGAGGTGTAGGGATAGCAAGGGGACCACTGTAGGCAAGTGGTTAAAAAACTCGACTCGGTAGTTGACAGACATGCGATAGAGGACACATTGGGATTTCAGGATGGGCGTCTAGCCTTAATTCCCCAACCGCATTGGCTATATTCACCCCCACAATGAGGATTAATAGTGACGAAAAATGTAGACACAGTTGTAGGGATAAATTAACCCAGTTTTCTTATTGCAATTTTCTAATTTTTTTAAATGTAAATTTTATAAAACCTTTGTTAAAGATATAAGATATTCAGTAAAAAAAAAATAATTCAGAGCATTTTATATACTGTATTGGTGTGTCTTTGATTTTTAAAAAGTGATTGATATCCTGATTAACATGGATAATTTTCTTATCATCCATTTTTACCTATTATAAAAGAAATTTATGCTGTATGAACTAGACAATATGGAACATGGTATAGCCATATGTTGTTTTAAATATAAGGCCATATTTTACTGAAGGAACAGGGGACCATGATAGAATGTGCGAGTCGGGGCATTAGGAATGGCAGTACTTTATTCCCCCAGCTCCAGCATGTCTGTGTCCACCCCCATTCGAATTAGAACTTATTGTGCCTCATAAAACACTGCATTTTGCTAAAGTACTGTAACTGAATGCTTTAGCAGTAACAATAGGTTTGATGTATAGGCTGAGGTTTCTAATATACCCTGTGTGTCTTTGCCACGTGCTTAATTCACAGCAAAAAACGAAATAAATGGGGTCCCCGTTTAACGTCAAGGTGCCGCTCCTGACAGGTTACTGAACCCGGATTTTGACATAAGTCAGAAATCACCTAAATTTGAATCTATGTTAAAAATCAATACTCTATAACAGAAAAATAATTCAAGATCATAATCTAAAACATAAAAATAGTAAAACTTAACAGTATTGGTTACGTTTACTTGAGTATTCTAAAACATAAAAATAGTAAAATTACTCTACAGTACTGTACAGTATACAGTACAGTATTGCTTACCTTTACTCATGTGGTCGGCTTGCACGCTTGAAGGGGCGTTGCAAGGGAGGGAGAGACAGGCCTATAAGGAGGAGGAAGCTGAAGAGGCAGGTACTGAGGAGACTGGGGTAGGTGAGTTTGGAGAGGCAAAAGGATATACAGCAGATGATGTAGATACTGGGGCAGGTGAGGCAATAGAGGTAGAGGCACCTGAGGTAAAGGGTACAGGATCTGTTGGTGGGGCTCTTCCTTCCTGAAGAATTGGTCGAGGCTAGTCTGGAAGGATGCCCTCTTCGTCTTCTCCCAAATTTCTTTGTAATACCGCAAGGCATCATGATCACTCTGGCGACCTTAGTGTACCAGACAACGTTTTACCAGATTACGTTGGGGTCCTGAGCCTAGAGTTTTTCCAGCGCTTCCTCTACCAGGGAAAACGTTTCTTCCAATTCCCTTGGTTGTGAATCTCGTGGGCTCTGGGCCTGGTATTTCTTCATCCTCTTCAACCATCTGCTTCTTCAGTTGAATGAGGTCCTCGGCAGATAACTTCTCACCATGATATTCCAGGAGGTCATTAACATCTTCAGCCTTCACCTCCAACTTGAGCTCCTTACTCAGGGAAACTACGTTCTTGGTGACAGCCTCAGCCGTCTCCTCAAATCCTCGGAAGTCATTCATAGTTCATCTGCTTCACTTCCTCCCAAGCATCAGCAATATTCTTAACAACCTGAAGAATATTGTACGACTTCTAGAGGTCCTTGATAGTCAAGTTCTTGTCCTTTTCAGTTGCCCTGAGAGCTATAGCGATTGTCCTTCATAGGATAGTAGGCCTTGAAAGAAGCAATGACCCTGATCCATTGGCTGTAACAATGCAATGGTATTAGGTTGATGGTAAACCACCTTGACATTAGGATGAAATTCATCCATTTGAAAATGGTGACCTCAGAGGATAGTCCCTTGGAGGCACAGTATCTCTCCACTTCAGGCACAAAATGGTTGCTGAAGCAGTCCTCAAATATATGAAGGGTTATCCAAGCCTTCTTGTTTGATTTCCAGATGACTGGCAGTTGACCCTTCCAAACTCCTTCGAGTGCCCTTTGGTATTCTGCCAAATAAACCAACAAGTGCATCAGCTTGCAGTCTCCAGCAGTATCAGCCCCCAAAAGCAAAGTCAGTCTCTCCTAGCTGATTTTATGGCCTGGTGCCGTCTACTCCTCTTTGGCGATGTACAAACGACTAGGCATACGCTTCCAGAACAAGCCAGACTCATCCACAATAAATACTTGTTCGGCATGGTAACCCCCCTCCCTAATTATTTCTGCTAACACACTGAGAAACTCTCTTGCTGGTTCCTCATCACCACTAGCAGTTTCACCTTGCACCCTTAGGTTATGCAAATTAGCACGAGCCTTAAAACGATTAAACCAACCCCTACTGGCCATAAACTCTTCACTTTCACTCCCTTCCCCCTTTTCTTTTTTCAAGGCTTCGAACAATATTTTAGCCTTTTACTGTATTACCATGAGGCTTACTGGGATACACCATCGATTCTGGTCAACACAGTAAAGCACTAGCAATCTCTCAATCTCAGTCATTAGGCTACTATGCTGCTTAGTAATCACAGTGGACATCATAAGAGTAGAAACTTTCACTTGTTCACGGATGCGATCATCGCCAAAGTCATACGGGCTAATCAGTGTGTCCGGCCAATGTTCGTAATAGTCTTCCTTTTCTGAGTGTTTTACTATTTCAACTTTAATTTCCATGGTGATGGCTTATCTGTTCTTTGTAGCACTGCCATCAGAACTATCACCACAGGGTAAAGTTAGTAACGAGCGAACAAGAGTGAAACGAACGAGAGAGCAGATGAACATGAGGCACAATATGGCGGGCGAGAGTAAACTGAGCAGTGGTCCTTCTTCCTTTTCTAATTCCACATGACGATCTATGCTTTTGCGACGCTCAACAAACTATTTTGCATAACAATGTATTTATGGCTAAATGTTTTGTATTTTTTTCTTTTTAAGTTCAATATAATCCTTCAATATAACCAAATGCATAAACAAATAAATAGATAAAGCCATTAACTTGATATATACGAATACAGCTGTGCAGCTAGCTGTGTATTTATCCGCTGCACTCACAAACTGTTGAGCAAGTGCCGTTTGAATTTACTGCACAGCCAGATAGGTTGAAAAATGAATTTATTGATAATTCATTAATTATATATTGGCCTCCGATGTAACAGCAGAACGCTGTAACCCAGTATGACGTAAAACAGGGACCTCCCCTGTATACCCTTTCCAAAATCCCCTTTAGTCCATTTCATTGATAACCAGTGTATACGATTGAAAAAAATCTTAAATGGAAATCTCGTATACTCAAAACTAATCATTTTAAGTTAATTCTGTAGCTTAAAATTTAGTTGTGATAAGAGATTAATTTTTAAAATCTTGTTAACACTCCCATTTACATGTAAAAAATGTTTACTATCCCTATATAACATGAAAATATTCATTTATTATAGGGTTTTACTAATCTTGGATAGAGTATTTCATTTGAGTTTGCATTCCCTCGTATGCCTGCAGTGAGATTTTTACATGGCTTACTGAATAGTATACTGTATGTCGTAGATTCTTGTTTTAAATAATGTATGAGGGACTCTGAATACATCATTGTCTCTATGAGACTGTGCATTACATGTAATTTTATTTTATTCCTAGAGAATAGAATATTCTCATAATATATAGCAGACTTAGTTGTTATCTAGAATTTAGTTTTTTTTTTATATCAGGGCAGCATACTTACAACACTTTCATTTTTTTTTTTCCAGTATTTAATTATTAGCAGTAAACGATTCTTCGTAATTAGTTACAGTACATTGGTCTGGGACAGAATGTGATCGTGACATTTGCAGTACAATATTTATAGAAAAATTTTTATTAGATTGCATCAATATCATTACTCAAAATTTCAAGTGCATTACATAGTTTACAACTTTATATTCTCTTTAAATCTGTATGATTTTCTTAACGGGTGAAAAAAAAAGATTTCAAGTGCAAGATCTATGACTAATTACTGACTCAAAAGAGTAATTTTGAGAGATCACAATCTTCTTTCACTTTTGCACAAATAACTCATGTAATTTGTGATAAGGCATTCATGCTGAAAACTACTTAATAAACCCATAGGCTTTTCCTCTATGGTAAATATTTAATATGTAGGTAAGAATTTGTTCTAGAAAGTAATTCTTTTACTCATTTACATTTTCATTTACCATAAAGAAAGTTTCTGGCACAACATTTGCAACTAGACTTTCACTTATATATTATTATTAAGGACGTACTATGTGATACCTTTGAAAGCAGACTTCTTCAAAAAACCTTCTAATAGATATATGGCTGTACATTTAGATAAAATAGAGTAGAGTATTGGAGAGAGGACAGTAATTCATGTTAACAGAACACATTTGCCTCTTGCTGAGCATTCAAGAAAATGTAGATAAAATTTCAGTCCGTACGAGACCAACAATGGGTCGTATGGAATGAGTATCAAGGAGGAAATAAAAATGAATGGGAAATATTTAAATGAACAAATTCTTTATGTAATTTCAGATACTAGAAAGTTACCTCATTGGACATAGAAATGTATGTGTATAAAGTTCAAAACAGTTTATTAAAGAAGTTTTATGATATGTTAGACACTGACGAATTCTAAAGGATTGATTATGCATTCTTTATGGAAAATTAGCCTCCAGTGATCATACTGGTAAAACCCATTTCCTATGATTTGTAAAAATCGGTATAGTACATGTACTGCAAGTAATTTTAGCTATTTTTTATGTAAAGTGATATAAGACTTACTAAATTGATATCTATTACTTTTAGTGACATTCAGTGAGTTACAACGTTCATTTGATATAAGAGTATATCTAAAAGGTAATTCCAAGAGAGTATTAAAAAATTTTCTTGGCTGAAATGTATGAAAGATAATAACTCCATGGGCTAATACTCTGAAGAAACTCAGAAAATATAACTTGAGAAAAAATTGTCGAGTTACAAAATATTTACATTTTACCATGAATTGCCATGAACCTAATCCAAACTCTCAAAATAATAGAAAATCCTACAAGTGTGGCACTTGTGGGAAAGAGTATGTGAACGAGTGCAATTTGAAACGGCATGTGGCGAGACACGAAAGTGGAAGAAACTTCAAATGTAGCGTGTGCCATAAAGAATTTGCGACTAAACTTGAAGTAAAAGAGCATAAGGTGACTCACACTGGGCTAAAGGAGTTCAAGTGTGATGTGTGTAAAAAGGCATTCCTGACCAAAGGCCAACTTAAGCGTCACATGACAGCGCATAAAGGAAAGAAGGATTTTAAGTGTAACGTTTGTGGGCAGAATTATACCCATAGTACCAGCTTAAAATACCATATGGCTACTCATATGATTTTAAAAAACTACAAGTGTGAAATTTGCAGATCGGAATTTAATCAGTTATCGGACTATAGATCTCACGTTACTAATCACGCAAAGTCAAAGAGCATTAAGTGCAATGTGTGTAGTAAGGAATGCGCTTGTAAGAGTGAATTGATCAATCACATGGCAACACATGAGCTCAAAAAGGATTTTAAATGCAGTGTTTGCGGAGAGGACTTTTCCTCCAACGATGACCTGAAAAAACACTCAAGTTCTCACCAGGGTATCAAGACATTTAAATGTGAAATTTGTGATAAAGGATTTTCACAGGAGGGTCACTTGAAGCAGCATATGATCTCACAGTCCGGGAGAAAAGACTTCAAGTGTGAGATATGCAATAAAAAATATACCCAGATAGGTCACCTGCAAACACACATGTTGGTCCATTCAGGTAGAAAACACTTTAAATGTAGTACTTGCAGTAAGGAATTTTCCTCTCTTACTAATCTGAAAAAACACATGACTAGTCACGGACATAAAGAACAAATGGAAACAGAATCTAATGTACATTGTGAAAGGGTTCTTGAGGCTCCTGTTCAATGTATTTTTAATGAGACATTTGAAGTTCCAACTCAAAATAATGTGGAAGGACACAACATGCTTCCTACAGATAGGAAGAGCGTCTCAGATGATGCTGTTGACGAGTGTAAAAGTCTCTCTTATCTCATTTCAGTTCAAAGTAACAGCGAACAGTATCCCTTTTAATTTATGACAAAATATACTGCTAGCATTTCGTGAGTGCCAAGTCAGTGCCATGCGAGATGGTGGGGAAAAGGGTGCTGCTTCCGTTTCATGCTGTATCATAGGTTGACTTGCAGTGATTAGAAGTGAATAACTATTGCTCTTGAGAAAATTTGATATAATGATGACATTTTCAGTTTTTAGCATAATGGTCAGATTAATTATTACATTTCTAGTTTTCCTTTTCTACTGCCATGTAAGTTTTGTCTGATGTCATTAGAAAAAGGTATTTGTAATTAGCAAAATTAAGATTAAAATTCTATATTGTTTTATGGATAGTCATAACTGTAAAACTTTCGATTTACAAGAAAACACATCAATTGCATTGGAAATTTGAAGGTGAAGATGATAATAGTAAAACTGAGATAAAATAGTATATATGAACTTGTAAATATTTAAAAATTACCTTGTGTTTTTTGTTTTAGAGTAACATATGGACTAGATGTATCACTTTCTTATATTCTGTGGAAGCGTTGGTGATGAAACAAATTCAATCTTGTGTTGATAACTTAATGTATTAAATATATTTAAGAGATTTTTATTACTTGACTTAAGTAGCCCAATTTTGTATAATACTGAATGCTTCATTATATTGAGTATATATACTGATCTAGTTATCCAAATTATAAGCGAGATTATAAGTGTTTTGCTTTATATAAATGTTGTAGCAGGTGTATTAAACAATTTTAAATAGTGTATTAACCGTTTAGTGAATCAGAGATGAGTCTTTCATAATTGGGGATTAAATATAAACTTAAATATTCCTCTTTTTATCATTTCTATATCCTTGAATATGTTTGTTTATTATGAAAACTCGGAATGGATATTTCATGTATCTTCCTGTAGCATATTGTTTATTAAATTTATTTAGCAGACAATTCATATGAATACTAAAAACAGCTTAGAAAATAAGAATAATATAATTAATATCACTTACTTTTAAGTATAGAGGCTCATTACTTCCCTCCCCCACCAGGGAATGACTTTGGCAAAATTCCTTCCACCTCACATTGTCTTAACATACCCTCGTTGCATAAAATTAAATGTGAATCTCTAAGAATATGGAATTATTTAATTTTTCCAAGGGAATACACAACTGAGGATGGGTAGCACTCAATTATTGGCAGGTTTGCCACCTTTAAATGCTTCTACCTTATAACCAAGCGTTCATTCCTCTATCTAGTGTGCAATAATCCAAGGTCTTAGTGCATAGGCAGTTATTAAAAATATTGTATCATTTAGTGTTTTTGGTCCTGGTGCTATTGTTTTTTTGGTATCGTTACTTAGTTAGTTATTTTTTTATTACAGCTCCTATATTCCCATTCACAGTGTTCAGTACAGCACCTATTTTGTCATGGGATTCAGTAAAGCTCCTATGTTCTCAGTTATAGTGTTCAGTACAGCCACTACATTTTCAGTCCTAGTGTTCAGATAGTCATATACTGATAAGTCTGCTTGTGTTATGCAAGGAATTAATCCTGTTGCAATGACCACATATTACTGCACCACTTTCTGAACACGGGTGTCATGGGTAGGAAAAAAACTTGCAGTATTATTTTTTCTCTCAATATCCAACCAAGTGTATCTTTTCCTCCCCATTCTCATTTCCATATATTTACTCATACAGCAAGATAAACTGGCTTGAGTGCAGAGCAGACGTGTATATTCATCGAAGTCCCAATTATCTCAATGAATTTGACTGCCGCTTCTCTATAAATGTGTAAAACCAAGACCAGAGCCTTAGGAGTTCTGCCTCAGATGCTCTGATGTTCAGGCTGACATTAAATTGCTTTTCATTTTTGTCTTAGTTTAAAATTTTCACATGAAGAACCTAGATGTTACTATGAAAATTAAAATATTATTCAGTACTCTTGCATTACTTATATTTACAAAACATCCCTATATATACTGCATACTTTACGTTCTATGTGGTAGTTTAAAAGCATCAGAAAGGACTGTAATTATTAAACAAGGTTTAAACAATCAAACATATTTGATAACTTTAATAAATCTGCTATATTCGGCAACAAAGTTATACTAACATATATAATCAACTCCAAATTCATAAGTTATCTTTTTTATAATATTACTGAAAACAAACTTAATAAAGGTATCCAAAAATTCACACTACTGAACTAGCTCATAAATGCAAAAAAGAAAAAAAAAGATAGAGAGAGAATACTGTACTCTACAGTTGCAATATTCAAATCAAATACACATTTATTATATCCCTAAAAACAAGTCAAGTACTAGAAATCCCGAAGGGCTAACATAGCTAGTACACTAATAGAATATTTTTATTGCAAAATTTAATATACAATAATATCCACTTAGTCTTTTGAAATAGGAGGTATTGGAAATTAAGACAAACCTTTGAGAAGAAACACAGTAAGTACACCTTTTACAACAACACTTTTGGCGAGAGAAATGGCATGACACTAATTATTATGTACATATAAAAGTTAAAAAATTCTACTGAGCGACTTGGTTCGATAAATGGTACTATGTGCATAAATACTATACATGAGTATAACTTTTGAGTGAACGAGGATAAAGAAGGGTTCATTTATTTACAATATTACATATATACATATAAAGGAATAGAAACCTGTACAAGACTAGCATGTTTATGAGACCTGTAATATTATCTGGAATGTAATAACAAACTAGATTAATTTCCTAGTCACGTATATTATTTAATAACTGGGTAAAACACAACTCGATAAGAATCTGTAAGAAAGGTTTGATATGATATGCTCTTCACAGTTATTTACACATATTGTTGCAAATACATAAACGTAAAACAATATGCTATCAACATTACATGTGTTTTGTTTTTTCCAGACGAGATGAGTAGCATTCAAAAAATCATGTCTATTCAAAATTTAGGTAATTCTTACCAAGTCAGTAGTAGGTCAAGTAAGGTAAGAAATTTAGGTTAGGAAGTCCCAGGGTTGGGAAACTAGAGTTGAATAACGTATGTATGAGTGGTAATTGTCCTAACAACCCCACTCAACACAAGTGTGACCATCATACTGGACACTTAGAATTATCTGAATATCTTTCATTATGAATCTCACGGCCCATTTTCAATAAATATCTGTTAAGTGGCACGGTAAACGTACAGATATACAATCACAAGAACTTTGGTTTGTTACACTAGTGAAGTGTCATTAAAAAAGTTATTGATTTGCTAAGGATGAACATATACAATAACATAAGAAATAAATAATAGAGATATCACTAAAACAGACTAATTACTGTTTGTAAAGTCTTGAAGTGTAATGAGAAATATCACAAATACAAGTTTCATGAATAGTGATGAAGTGATTGTCATGTTTACATATGTTGTTTAAAACTAATTACAGAAGCTCCCTTACTTACGAACAAAAACCTACCCATTATCTCATGTATTATGTTTGTGTTACTGTACGGTACTATTACATTATCATTGCTGTATTAAAATTCATTAATACTGCATACTTTACGTTATATGTGGTGGTAAAAAAGCATCACAGAGGACTGTAATTATTAAACAAGGTTCCAAGACCCACTGTCCCAGATATCCTTGTTGAAGAGCGATAGATTCCTCTCCCAAAGACGAAGACCAGGAAGTTCTACTTTGAGAGAGGGCTATTCATCGTTTTCCAGAAAAATTTCTTTAGCTAAGATTATTCTGTAGTTGCTATGCCTTAGTGCTTTGCCAAGGTTTGATAGAAATTAAATGGCAGTGAAGATATATCTGGGTATTTCATATGTTGGTGAAGCATCAGTGTGGCACACCAAGTGCAAAACAATCTTTGCTCGTATTCCAAGGCAAAAGGTACTTCACTGTTCACGGCATATCTGGAGAAGAGCCAGTAACTGGGAAAAGAATATCTTTACTCTCTTCAACAGGGACATCTGAAACCATGAATCCTGGAATCTTGTGTAATAATTGCAGTCCTCTCTGGTGCTTAACCAACATATATACAGTCCTGTACATACAAAATATCAACCTATGAACATATTATAATTAATTAATACTGGATACCTTGTAGTGTACAGTACTTTTTATTACCTATACACAACTTAAAAACAATTCTACTTACGAACGGACTTCTGGAACTTAACTCGTCCATAAGTTGGGGAGTGTCTGTACTTTAGTATTTCCAAAAACATTACAATAGCTCATGAAGTTGTTTCATGGGATGTTGACACACTACACAATACTAAGATATAAAACAAATATAGTTTTACACTTTGTATCCCAAATTCTATATGAAATATCTATTAGAACAGTTTCATGCGTAAAGGTGATATTTCTAAAAAGCAAAAACATGAGACAATTTGTCATATATGACACTATTTTAAAAACAGAATTTTGATTGTGAAAAACACACCAAATCCAATAGCAATATTTTTCTGTATTAATAATTTCGTTTTTTTACTGGTATTAACTAGCCAATCAAAAGAAACAAGAGAGACATTTAATTATTTTAGTTTCCTTTTGTAATGAGTGGTATTGCATAATATACACTGTAACTCTTCCACTGTTCCATACTCTACACTGTAATTCTATTATTATTTAGAAAAAGATACTAAAATACTGATTTGGTAAAAACTGGCTTTACAAAATGGGTATACATTATAGTTTTAAATTTAACCATGCCAAAACTCATGAAAAAAGAATACAAAACTTTTTTACCAGTCTTACTTATATTGCTTCGTTTTGTTCTGTGGGTGAGTAATATTCATCAGACATGTCCTCCAGAACATCATATTCTTCCTCATCTTTTTCTTTTTTAACAGAGTTCAAATCTACATTTACGGTCCATGTTTGATATTCATCTTCCGTCTCCCAAGAGCATTCTAATTTAACTGGAGTAGTTTCTAGGTCTATGTCACATTCCTCTTTAATAGGTACTTTTAATGGGGTGTGTATAGTCTCTATGGGTAAATGCTGAGGAATACGCTGATGGGCATCATTTTCTAAAACTGTAGACTTGACATATGCTTTCTTCTTCTTCCGGTGAGCTTTCTTGTGATATCTCAAACTTGATTTGAGTTTGTACTCCTTTCCACATATATCACATTTCCAATTTCTTCCACTTACATGATCTTCCATATGATACTTAATATCAATTTTATACACAAATTCTTTCCCACAGATTTCGCACTTGAAGTCTTTTCTGCCTGTGTGCCGGACAAAATGTCTATCCAGGTTGTATTTATAGGCAAATGCCTTGCCGCATACGGTACACTTGTGGTCTTTCCTACCTGTGTGTAAGATCATGTGAGTTTTCAAGTTGAATTTATGAAGAAAAGCTCTTCCACACACTTCACATTTGTGATCTTTGGCATTCGTATGTATCATCATATGTGCTCTTAATAGGCTACTGTACGCAAAGGCATGACTGCAGACATCGCATTTGTAATTCTTCTGATTTGTGTGTGTTCCCATGTGAATTTTAAATGCATGGATTGTTCCAAACTCTTTGAGACATATGGGACACTTGAACTCTTTGTTATGAAAGTGACAGAGTGTGTGAGAATTCAGTCTACTCTTGGATGCAAACTCCTTGAAACAGAAGTTGCACTCAAACTTATCCAAATTATGATGAACGAGCAAATGTGCTTTCAGTATGCCACCCGTGGGAAATACTTTCTGACATACATCACACTGGAAGTTCAAAGGGCTGTCTTCTCTGTCCCTGTTTTCCATGAAATGCATGGCAGTGTGTTTTTTCAAATCTGACTTTTTACAAAATCTTTTGTCACACATACTGCAAGCAGAGTCTTTATCAACGTTGTGAAGACCTATGTGGGTTTTCCAGTCTCCTTTTCGTATGAACTCCTTTCCACAAATTTCACATTTATGATCCCTTTTGTTTGAATGGATGTTCATGTGGCTGTTCATATTTCCTTTCTGGGTAAACTCCTGACCACACACGTCACATTTGTATTGTCTTAGACCAGTGTGTGTTACCATGTGCCTTTTCACATCAGACTTTCTCGAAAAATACTTTCCACACTCTTCACACATAAACTCCTTTTTACCTTGATGCACCATCATCTTGTGATCCTTTAAAGATTTTTTCCTTGGAAAAATTTCACCACATATATGACATTCTATAGTCATTTTGCCAGTACTGTATGCAAAAAGATGAGTATGATTGGTAACTTAACCGCTCTTCATACTTAAAACACACTGGCTTCCCGCTATCTCAACTACAGTTTTTTCTGTGTGTGCTGAGGTAACGTGCCACATACCTGCGGATATGAAAAGTATTTTTAATTCAAGCAAAGCTAGTTCTCATTTGGTAGTTACTCATTTCAAAAGATACTCATCATTTGCAATAATAATAATAATAATAATAATAGGTATATGTTTACCACCACATCCAAGTGAAATAAAAAGATGAAACGCTGTCAGTATACATGGAATAACTAAACAACCGTAATTTAATTTACAAATTCCTTTCCTAATTAGGAATAAAATAACCTACCCAAACTTAACCTTTTATAGTATATGTCGACATTTTTCTTAACTGAGGGTCCATGGAGATGTGATATATTTATATAAATAGTAATGATAATAATAAATATGGATACAGTTATGCTACGCCTATTTAATCCTCCTGTAAAATTAATTGTGCAATTATTCTCACTGGTCCAATTTCAATGAGAAAGAAAAAAGTTATTGTAACATATGAAAACACTTATAGTTCAAACCCCTACTTAAATACAGTCGAATTTATGGATATTATTAATTATTCAAGCAGAGGTGGGCTATGTCCACTTTTTATGGTATTTAGAAAAACTGTGCTTATCGGATTGATCTATCCTTATCCGTATTAGTGCCACATTGCATATTCCTAAATTTCAAACTAGTTTTCAAATCAATGTATCCATCAACTACCCAACTTAACCTAAATCAATTCCTGCAATCACCTGTGTGTACTATACAGTATATATAATATATTCAGATTTTTAAGTGTTGGTAACATGGGAATGGGCAAGCAGGAATGCTACCCCTTATCCACTTCACAATCTCACATAAGGACTCACATTGATAACTCTTACCCGTACTTCTATAACATTTTGTGTGAATATTATTCATTATTCCAGCAGAAGTAAGCACTGTGCGTCCACCTCCTCTGGTATCTTAAGAAGATCTGAGGCTTTTCCACGATCTCACTTTGGATCTTTCATTGGTCTCAGGATATATGGGAAATCATTCTTAGGTCTTGAGGGCCTGATTAGGCTTATCCTATAGCTAAAAATCAAGTAGAAGCAATCTTTCTCTTTTCTTCCTCAATATATGATTTAAATCGTCTAAATAAGTTTTATAGACTTATCCTTTACGAATATATTAAAGAGATGGATTAGAGAACATCACAAATATTTTTTTTTTTTAGCTCAAAACCTCTTGCTTTTCCCCTGATTCAAATCACTCACACACACACACACACACACACACACACACACACACACATATATATATATATAAATATATATATATATATATATATATATATATATATATATATATATATATATATATATAATATTCATCTTCAGAGGTAGATAAATATACTCAAAAACAGTCCAAATTTACAGTATTAACGCGCTTTTTGTGATATATATATATATATATATATATATATATATATATATATATATATATATATATATATATATATATATATATATATATGTTTCGGTTTTACGTCACGGACTCCCTCTTCAACCGAGGGCTAGGACGGTTGCCTTCTTTCGAAGGACTTGTTTTGGCAGATGTAATCGTTACCCTGAGTGCATGCCCTTGCTAACCTCAGACCGTGACGGGGCGCGAACCCTCGACCTGACGCCTCAGAGCCGCGGACGCTACCGATTGAGCCACGGCGACTACATATATATATATATATATATATATATATATATATATAGAGAGAGAGAGAGAGAGAGAGAGAGAGAGAGAGAGAGAGAGAGAGAGAGAGAGAGAGAGAACAAAAGTGTACAAAAAAGCTTGCGGGTATAATCATCCACTCATCTTTGGAAGATGAGTAGATAAATACTCTTCAGCTCTCTCTCTCTCTCTCTCTCTCTCTCTCTCTCTCTCTCTCTCTCTCTCTCTCTCACTGTAGTCGTCTATTTATCCATATTCACAAAGGAGCAATAGCTGTATATGGTGTGTTTGTGTGTATGTTTGTAGGTGTGTGTGTGTTACTGATTGTGTTCGCGGGAAAGAGCCCTATGCGCGTAACTCCCCGTCTCCCAGTCGATTCTATATTTTTTACTCGCTAATATTTACCATCCCTAAAATTAAAAATGCATTTCGTTTTTCATGTCTCCTCACTTCCCAGATTCCAATCATCAACTATTCTTATATTTAAAAAAAAAAAAAATCCTTCCTTATAGCAGGCTGGACCAAGGCAACAGTCGCCCGTTACTATGCTACAACTGAAGGGTTTTTGAACTTAAAATAGTACTGGTCAGAGCAACTCGATGCTAATTCTTCCTTCGGGTACGGTTATGCTTACACACACCGAATATATGGCATATTCGTTACACATTATTTATTAGCGCTTCACATCTGACTATACACAACACTCCACATATCGGTATTTCTTTGATTTCTTTCTCATCTGTATTAGGTCGTCATTCTTAGCAAGAGGGTCTGCCCCTTTCATTTTTATCTCTATTTCATTTCCGTGCATTTTCTCTCAAATCCTTCCCATCCTCCCCCCTCTCCTGTCTTTTTGTTGTTTATCATTATCTTATTCCTGCCTTTTCCTTGAGCTGCTACTTTCTCTTAAATGTTTCCTTGGTGTCTGGACCGGGTGAGGGTAATCTTCGGGCTCTTTGCTCGTTCCGTTTGTCAACCCCTCCCCCCAATGCAAAGACATTTCTTGAAAAACTTCAAACTGTGACCTCTAGCTGTGGCGCAACCTATATTAAAATATCGCTCATTGTAACCTGTCAAAACCAAGATGGATTTTAAAAACCGCGCGTGTGTGTGTGACAGCTACGGAAAAACAGGAAACGATGGAGTACTTTCGTGCTTACGGGTATATTAGGCCTCTCATCTTCAGATGGATTAGATAAATAAACTGAGAAGAGCTGAAGTACTCCGCTATTTCCTGTTTTTCACTTCTCAGTCATAATAATCGTATTTAGAATATTTACGTGCATCTGGTGAATATATATATATATATATATATATATATATATATATATATATATATATATATATATATATATATATATATATATATATATATAATCAAATAAACACATTAACATATGTGAAAACACGAATCATATTTTACCCCTGACCGGGACTCGAGCCTAAGACACACAATTACTATGATTCGAATTAGATGCGAAAAACGAAGCCACGAGTGAGGTCAGAAGCTGTAATATGAATAGAAAAAAGGCATTTAGATAGGGAGCGTTCATTCCTAGTATGGCAGTTAAGCTAAGCTATAAGGTTTGCTTCTTCTTAATACCTTCAGTGGTATATATATATATATATATATATATATATATATATATATATATATATATATATATATATATATATATATATATATATATATATATATATATATAATTACGAGAAACACGTGGATATTGTAAATGTGGATGGTTATGCCTACGTAAGGAAATTGAAAGAAATTTTGAGATCCTTAGTACTTTCAAGTGTATTTATGAACTTCACATCTTCAGAGGGATCTGAAGATAAGTAGTAGATAAATACACTCGAAAGTACTAATGATCTCAAAATGTCTTTCAATTTCCTTACGTAGCCAATCTCTCTCTCTCTCTCTCTCTCTCTCTCTCTCTCTCTCTCTCTCTCTCTCTCCTCTCTCTCTCTCTATCTATCTATCTATCTATCTATCACACGGCTCTGAACTATAGACCAGTTTCCTTGACCAGCATAGTTTGCAAAGTTATGGAGAAACTACTAAGGAAACATATCTCTCTTCACTTGGAATCCTTCAACTTTTTGTCAGTGAGGCAACATGGCTTCAGAGAAGGTATATCAACAGTAACAAACTTATTAGAATTTTATGATGAGGTAAGCCAAATCTTACAGGAAAGAAAGGGCTGGGCAGATTGCATATTCCTAGACTTCCAGAAAGCGTTTGACACTGTTCCACATGGGAGACTTATTAGGAAGCTGCAATCAATGGCTAGAATAGGTGGAAATGTTTTGGAATGGATAAAAACTTACTTACAAGGAAGGGAACAGAGGGTTAGAGTAAGACACTCAGTGTCTGAATGGAGAAGAGTTAGTAGTGGAGTTCCACAGGGTTCAGTTTTAGGGCCACTTTTGTTCCTTGTATATGTAAATGACCTACCAGAGTCTGTAAATTCATTCATGAATATGTTTGCAGATGATGCAAAGATTGTGAAGAAAGTAAAAAACGAGAACAATGGTAGAGAACTTCAGGAGGATCTAAATAATCTGTATGAGTGGTCAGAAAAGTGGCTAATGAAATTCAATGCTTCAAAATGTAAGGTAATGAGAATGGGTACAAGTGCAAGAAGGCCCAAGCTTGACTACACGGTGGCTGGAGTACAACTTCAAGAGACAGAAAATGAGAGAGATCTAGGAGTAAACATACTGGCAGATTTGTCTCCAGAAATACATATAAATGGCATAGTAAGGGCAGCATATGCATTCTTATCAAATGTAAGGGTAGCCTTCAGGCACATGGACAAGGAAATGTTCAGAAATATTTATGTAACCTATGTGAGGCCAAAACTCGAATATGCAGCCCCCTTTTGGAATCCGCACTTGAAAAAGCACATAGCTAAGCTTGAAAAAGTTCAAAGACATGCCACGAAACTGGTGCCAGAAATACGCAATCTCAGTTATGATGAGAGGCTGAGGGAATTAGACTTACCATCACTCGAAGCTAGATGAGTGAGGGGGGGATATGGTGACAGTCTTTAAATTCCTTCATGGTTATGACAGAGTGGATAGGGATCGATATTTTGATATGGCTGGCTCTAGAACTAGAGGTCATAGTTTGAAGCTTCGTAAGAAAACTTCTTTGCAGGATGTAAGGAAATACTTTTTCAGTGTAAGAGTAGTTGATAATTGGAATTGGCTAAGCGAGGAGGTAGTTAATGGTATCTTAATCCATAGTTTTAAGGACAGGTATGATAAGTATCACTAAGTCTAAAATGGAACCGATGAGGAGACAGGAAGATACGAGCTTTGGGCTCTTTCCCGTAAACACAATTAGGTAATCACATACGCTCTCTTAAGAGAGCAGATGGAAGCATCACTGAGATGGATGAAGAGATCTGCAAAGAATTGAACAAGGAGATTCAGTCAGTATTTACAGCAGAAAATACCCCACCCCCTCAGATTGCAGAGATAGAAGCCCAAGGGCCGGTATTAGAGAACATCAACCTTACAGCCACAGAGGTACGCAAAGCGCTGATGGAGTTAGATGTTCATAAAGCTACAGGTCCTGATGATATATCCCCTCATGTACTTAAAAAATGCACAAACTCAATATCAGTGGCACTAAGTACCATATTTAAAAAGTCACTGGAGTCAGGGAAGATTCTAAGATGCTGGAAAAAAGCAAACGTGATACCTATCTTCAAAAAGGGAAGGAGAGATACAGCTCTAAACTATAGACCAGTTTCCTTGACGAGCATAGTTTGCAAAGGTATGGAGAAACTACTAAGGAAACATATCTCTCTTCAATTGGAATCCTTCAACTTTTTGTCAGTGAGTCAACATGGCTTCAGAGAAGGTAGATCAACAGTAACAAACTTATTAGAATTTTATGATGAGGTAAGCCGACTCTTACAGGAAAAAGAGGGCTGGGCAGATTGCATATTCCTAGACTTCCAGAAAGCGTTTGACACTGTTCCACATGGGAGACTTATTAGGAAGCTGCAAGCAATGGCTAGAATAGGTGGAAA